>JANHGB010022621.1:730-43562 GCA_026283785.1 Coracopsis vasa
CAGCCACAGCTTCTCTGGGCACCCTGTGCCAGTGCCTCAGCACCCTCACAGGGAAGAATTTCTTCCTAATGTCTAACATAAACCTGCCCTCTGTCAGTTTAAAGCCATTGCCCCTTGTCCTATCACTACATGCCCTTGTAAAGATCCCTCTCCAGATTTCTTGTAGGCTGCCTTTAGGCACTGGAAGCTGCTATAAGGTCTTCCCTGAGCTTTCTCTTCTCCAGGCTGAAGAAGTCCAGCTCTTTCAGCCTGTTTCCACAGATGAGGTGCTCCAGCCCTCTGATCATCTTCATGTCCTCCTTTGTACTTGCTCCAACAGCTGTATGTCCCAGAGCTGAACGCAGTGCTGTGGTGGGGAGGAGGAGGTATGTGTGTGTGTCTCACGAGAGCAGAGTAGAGGGTCAGGATCACCTCCTTCGACCTGCTGGTCACGCTCCTTTTGATGCAGTCCAGGATACGGTTGGCTATCTGGGCTGCAAGTGCAGACTGAAGCTGGCTCTTGTTCAGTTTCTCACCAACCAACGCCCCCAAGTCCTTCTCCTCAGGGTTGTTCTCAATTCAGTCTCTGCCCAGCCTGTGTTTGTGCTTGGGATTGCCCCAACCCAGGTGTAGAATCTTACACTTCAAACCCCTGGACATACTCAACACCCAGCTGGGCACTGTTCTGAGCAACCTGCTGTAGCTGATCCTGCTTTCTGCAAAAGGCAGGACTAGACAATCTCCAGATGCCCCTTCCAATCACATCCAGTCTGTGATTCTGCAATATGTTGGTTCTAAGTGTCTGTTGTTAGCCTAATATTCAAACAAGCCAGCAGCACTCAAGTGAAGGAGAATAAGCATAAAGGAATATGCAAGCTAAATCCATTTATCACAAACTTTTCTTCTTTTTTTCTTTTCATAGCATGTGTACATCACAGATCTGTCTACCCACGCACTTGTGACAGTTGTGAGTTCTGCTTTGGCATGCCCCGAGTTGTTCACATCATCTTGGGGAATATTAAATTAAAATGTCAGCTTTCAGATTAGATACATTTGAGTGCCTTTCTGTATCGTTGTCAGCAACAGAGTTAGGAGACAAAGATCTTTGATGCAAACAAGGCTCTGCCGTAACATTTACTGACTCCTGGAGAAGACTAAGTGAGTTGAGTCACAGTGCTAAGAAGTGGATGCAAGCACATACACACACACACACACACGCAGTTTTTAATCATCACCCCCAGGAGGCTGCACTGATTTCACACAGCAACACTTTGAGAAAGTACAGGGATGCAAATCCCTCCTCCTGCAAGAAAATCAACAACTGCAAACAAATACAGTTTCCAACAGGCATTTCACACACTTGTAATACTAGAAAAGAATTTTAAAGGCTTCAGCATCTGGAGACATTGAATCGCTAACTATGGTTTGATCTCTGTCAAATGACGCAGATAGATTGCAGTGCAAGCTAAAGGCCCAATGCTGTAATGAGAATGTTCTGCATCCTTTAGTGACCTGTTAAAGAAAGTAAAGTTTAAGTACACACATGAACAGAGAAGCCTCCCATGCCACTAGCCAGCATATGAAGCGATGCAGCCCTGTAAGGTTGCACTCAAAGGAAAAATACCCAAAGACATGCAGTGGAGGAAAACAAAGACAAAGATGCACAAATTGCAGACTAAAAATGAGATGAAGATAAATCATTACATTAATGGAAGCGGAATCTTTTCCACCCTAGTCCTGCACAGGGCAGAATGCCCCTTGGCACAGAAGAAACTACACGCTGATGTGAAGTGATCCATCGACTTCATCTGAAGAAGACACTGAAAGTCATCCAAAATTTGTCTATGCCATCACCACCTTCATTTGCACACATAGATTGTCATGGGACATACATCAAATCAAAGTAGTGTTAATGAACTAAACCTAATCTGTAGAAAAAACTGACACTGATCTCGAGATGATCATCTCCTATGCCATTACAGAAAGACAAACCTCAAAATTATAAAGCTGTCAGTAACAGAAAGGAAACTCACTCCAAACAAACCAATTCCAATGTATCTGGGTATTTTTTCACAGTACTAAGGTATGAAACTTAATATCTTGGCTCTGGAATTCAGATTCTCTCCTCACTTCCACATCTAAACCAGCCCAGGAAAAAAACATGGTAAGTGTTCAAAAACCAAAACATCATCATTAACAACAAAACCACACAAAAAAAGGAAAATGAACAAACAAATCAAAACCAAAGCCAACCCCCTGTCAAAACATCAGCAACTTTCCACTTTTTACATCATTTTAAGTGATTAAAGATGAGATTTTTTTAACTGTTTCTTTTGTTTTCCTCAGGATTATCTGGAACATGGGATGTAAACCGCAAGGTGAGATCTCACCCCAGCACTGGAGAACACCATAAGCAATATATGGCTGATACAGAAATTAACAGAAGACTGAATTTTTTACAAATCTGTAGCTGTAAGAGAGCTTTTCAAATATGTTTTTTAGTTGACAGCTTTTCATCAAATCTTTGAATAACAATTTCACAAGTCAACATTCCTATTTTCTTATCTTTCCTTAGCCTCATAAAGCGATGAATATTAACTGATCAGATTAACAATGAACTTCAGGAAATAAACTCCAAACCCACAAGTTTTACCTTGCTCTTTTAAAGAAAGGCTGCCATTTAGGTAAGTCTATCATAAAGTTTTCGTAAGTCTAAATTAAAATGAAAAATTAAACTGAATCTCTTCTGGAACTTTTGGCACATTGCTCTCTTTGAAAAACAAAACTATTTGCATCACACCCTATGTATTATTACTTGTTTATTATTAGTCCTACCAGGGATAGGTGAACAAAAGCAGGAGGTGTATTTCTCAGAAGTTCACTTCATTCTGCTGCTTATTTTTCTGCATGAAGGCAACTGTGACTAGACCATTATAACTACCTCTGCAGCAGGTATGCCAAACAAGCACAGCAGATGGGGAATCAATTTCAGATGATGACCTGTATAGGAAGCAAACCTGTTTTCATCATCAGGTACCATCTGCAAAAAAAGAAGAGATATAAAAACAGCAGATAGGATTTTGTAACCCCTCTCAAGGGACAAAGTCAGTCCCCCTTTGAAGCAGGTATCTGGGAGGCAGCGGGGTCCATGTGAATACTGATGTGCATGCAGTTGCGTACCCAGCCCAATGAAAATTTACTGGCAGGCAGTGTGTTATCCGGTAATTCTTCCCCCATGGTGCATTAGACATATAGGGAGTATACCCTAAACAGAATGTTTCCCAACAGGATGAGACATCCATAGGTGTTTTCAGTCTTGTATCCAGACAAAGCTCAGTATCTTATACCCATGACATTCTGGCCACAGAAGACAATTACTGCTCACAGCAATACATTTGACAACCAGCTAAGGACAACAGGCCTTTGTATAAAATAAATCCAAATGCTTTAAAACTGAATTAGAGATGTATTGAACAATATTTTACAATTGATAAAGCCTTTGCTGAAGTCATCCTTGTAGGCAGAGCCCTACTTTGAGCGCTGCAGGTCTCTGCAAATGTCAAGTTGCCTTTGGTACAGAGTAAGTCATGTGTGCAGCTTCCAATAAAGAGAAAAGGTCAACCACTTTTTGAGCTTCCTAGGGCTGGAACTGCAGACACATCTCCATTGCATGCAGTTAACCTGGGTCTCCTTTCCCTACCACCTGCAAAAGAAAGATTCTGACCCAGGTTTCTACCTTTTAATTTACCCAATTCAAGGTGCTCCAAGTTCACACTTTTTTTTCCTGATGAAATCAACCTATCTTAATGGTGGTGGCTTAAGGCAAAGTAATACATTAAAAAAATAAGTAAGTTATAAAAGAGAGGCAACCAGAAGTGAGCAATAGTTATCCAGCCCAACTTCCACCCCATAGAAGTTATACAAACCTATGTCATTCCTGTTGGGCAGTTGCTTTTTCTCACTACAGCACAGGAGGGTTCAAGCCTCCCTAAGCCATACATTCCAGTGCTCAACTATGCTGAATTCAAAAGTTTCTTTCCCTAACATTTACCCTTAACTTCTTTTGCCATAAAAATCAACCCATTAATTCCCAAAGGGCAGAAGTAGTAATAACTCCATCTTGCTCATCTTTGTTCTAAGCTTTTACCTCTTTGAAGCCTTAAAATCCACCCTCTCTTTACCCAAATCTATTTTTTTTCTAGCTCATTGATCCTGGTTTCTAGACCTTTGACTTTCTCATATTCTTCCCTGATGAAATTTTTATTCTTCCTTGATGTATGAAGTCCAAGCTGCAAAAAGTACCTTGGCCAAGAAAAAGGGTATCTCTCTTATTTTACTGAAAAAATGGATAGTAGCATCAAGTTCACTGGAGATGTTTTAAGTCTAAAAATCCTGTCTTCTCCAATTGATTTATTCTGAAGTTGCCTGGTACTCAACTTGCTAAAACTAATTTAACCTGGGTTTGAGACTACTAGGATAATAAGTGTATAGTCAAAAGAGGTGATTCGGTATATTCACTAGAAGTGACCCAATCTTGCTCAGCAACTTACACAAATGAAAGTGAGTTACTGGTTCCTGAAAAAACAATAAACATTACTCGAGCAAATTCATCCTCCTGAATAATGTAAGTTCTGATTTAGTAGTGGATCTCTACCTACCTATCTACCCGAAGGCTGATCCTTTCTGCAGAGGTTTTCAAATTTCAAAATGAAGTTAGTAAGTGGCAGGTACTGTTGCTGGCACAGCACCTAAAAAGAGGGGACATTCCAAACCAAATCACACCACTTGAGCATTTAAACTGAAAGTGAACCCACAGGCAGTAATAAGTATATTACATCTCTCTAATTGAGACATCAACCATTCAACAGCCTGACAGTACTCCTTTAGTAGCACTGACTTAACATTAAGCAAATGCCAAATGATTCCTCCTTAAGCCAGCCCAGAATCATTCTGTAAGAGTCTGTGCACTGATCTATGGTGTAGGCCACCTTCAGCAAATGAACAAATGCACTGCAAAACAATTTTAACAAAGTACAAATTTTAGGTTGAGGTAGTGGTCATTGGACAATCTGAATGACTTAATCAGCAAGTGCTCCACTGAAGACGGGAAGTTGTTTTGTAGATTAAAGAGGTCACAGGGACAGATTTACTACATATATGTAGGAACAGTCAAAAATCATTCTCTCCTATGACTGCAGTAATACAGGACAATTCTGCCACCTTATATTAAGCTATTTATCTGGTGACACACTAAAAAGAGAAACTAATAGACTTATGAATCATAAAATGATACTAACTGCAGATGATGATGAAATTCATGACTCAAGCTACTAAGATTATCACGTTCCAAATTATGTTACTTGCATTTATTTATTGCTTTGCAGCTAGTGTAATTTGTAGTTACCATCAATTAAATGACAGTCACAAATGGAACTTCTAAAAGATAAAATATGAATCGTGATGCTGAGCCAAAAAGCAAATAAGAATGTCAAAAGATTAACTTTATAAATGCCATGAGGCCTAGTATTAAGACTAGCACAAAATGCTGGTCTACCAGTACGCTTGGACGAGAAAATGTTTACATTTTCAGTAAACCAAGTTCAGCATTTTGGTCCATCTAAATGCACTAACAGGTTATTTCCTACCACTGTGGTCTTGCAATGGACTAAAGTAGTAATTTCTTGTGCAGTTAGAACCAACAGGAATTAATACTGCTACCTGTGCTTTGAAATAGTGTATGGGTGGTATGTACAGACACTATCAAATACTCTTCAAATATATTGCTTAGAATAAGTTACAGTGCACATTTCTTAAGCTTCCTATCAAAACCTGTCCTTTTTTAGAGAGACTTTCACTGAAACAGAAATACCCAGCAAGGAGAAAGTAGTGTTCAAAAACTAAGTCACTGGTATCCAGTTACCTCCCCGATTTCCCCACACCATTTTTGTCTCCAGCAGTGGGAGCCGATTAAGTAAGAGTGAAGGGTTTGATCCTATCTTTAACTGCTTCCCTAATAAAATAGTGAGACAAGATGCAGCACACATCCAGACACGGCTGGAAGTCTATTATTAAGTTGGAGGAAAAAAGGCTGCTCCATGACAAATCACTACAGCATACCCAAATGATCTGCCTCACAGTTCATACACATTAGCATTCACATTAGTGAAAATGGGATCACGAAGTAAGTGTCATCTCCAAGAGAACATCAGCACCAAATCATTCTACAGTACCAATGTTCATAGAGACAATGTAAGGGATTAAGTAGTGAAATACAGACTAGATATAAAGACATCTTTTTATAATGAGGATGGTGACACACTGGAACAGGTTGCCCTGTGTCTACTTGAAGATAGCTCAGCTCATTGCAGAGGACCTGGACTAGATGACTTTTAAAGGTCCTTTCCAACCCAAATCATTATATTATAACTTGAAGTGTATCCAGATGCTACAAAATTCAATATACAAGAATTAATCATTTCACAAAAAAAATTGCCTCAAATGTGCAGAGAAAACAGGTAGCCACAGTAACCAGTCTCTGAGTCAATGGAGAAGGTAAAACCAGACAAACAAAAGGTTCCAACTAGGTTAAAAAATTAAAAAAGGAAAATAAAAACAACTTTACAGAGGAAAGGTGACAGCGGGAAGAACAAATAAACAACAGCTCCACCTCCTGTTGGCAAGGACAGAGGATAAAAATTACAGGCAGATCGATGAGTACAACAACTGCACACTTGCAACACGAACACTGACAACAACCAGCCTTCAAAAGAGGTTGGCATTGCTTTTGTGGAATCATCATTTTGACATTTATCTTAAGTTACAAGGAAGAAAAGTTGCTATGGAATAGATCTGCATTCCCCAATAGGAGACTTCAACTTTAAACAAAGACCTATGGGGGGGGGAGGGTGTGAAAAGAAGGGGGGAAACGTTTTTCAAATAAAAACACTTCCAATTCCAGCAGCCTCCACCTGCACCTCCTGATATTGAGGTCAGCAGGCTTTACTTTGGAGTATTCACCCAGCTTCCATCACAGTAGCTGGACTATAAGGAGAAAATTCTTTACTGTGAGGGTGGTGAGGTGCTGGCACAGGGGGCCCAGAGAAGCTGTGGCTGCCCCA
Source organism: Coracopsis vasa (assembly GCA_026283785.1). NCBI lineage: Eukaryota > Metazoa > Chordata > Aves > Psittaciformes > Psittacidae > Coracopsis > Coracopsis vasa. The sequence goes on from JANHGB010022621.1 coordinate 7,828, forward strand.
TCCCTGGCAGTGTTCAAGGCCAGGTTGGATGCGGCTTGGAGCAACCTGATATAGTGGAAGGTGTCCCAGCCTGTGGCAGGGGGTTGGAACTGGATGAGCTTTAAGATGCCTTCCAACCCAAACCATTCAACGACTCTATAATGACCAAAGCATCTTCAATCTATTAGCTCCAAAGGAATTCTCCTGGTTATTCTTCTGTTTTTCATCCTGAGGCAGACAGTCAAACTTGTAAAGTGCATGTGAGATACAAGCAACAAAAGAAAGCCTCCGAGTTGTGGTGGCTATACACATTTGCACTGTATGTGACTTACACTGCATACGGCTTCTCACATATTTCTTCAGTGTTTCAGCTTGTAGGACTTCCACAGCTTGCAATTTATCACAGTTGATGCAAACACAGCATAAAAATTTGAAGTGTGCTAGTTACCACTTAAAATCCTTCCACTGAACCCCAATACACTCAAAAGACCATCTACTGGGTACGTAACTCTTATACTCTCCTTTAAGTCTTGCCCCTGGGTCTGCTCTACTCCTGCTTTGGCAGGGCAATGCGAGAGAGCAGGCAGCAACTTAACTCACCACAGGGTACATAAGGCAACACTATTAAGAACTTGCATTTCACAGATTTTCAGATTCCAGTAATACCACCACAGACTGCCCTTGAGAGTAACAGAGAAACCCTATAACCAGTGAGGACTTGGAACGGAAGAAAAACTCTCAAGAAGCTGGTTAGAAAGAGAAACTGCAGCAATGCATAGAGGACTTAGAATTCAGCTTTGGTGGAATAGCTGTGCAACACGACTCTGAACCTATCTATTTTTTTAAGGCCTCTGGCAAGCAGGAAACAAAAAGAAAGCCAGAGCTACAAAACTACCATAAAAAAGGTCAAAGTACAAACAGAACTGCTTACATTAAGACTGTAACCAACATTTAATTCGAATGGAAAGGCTGTCTTGTACCCTGACACTCATGTACCAAAAGTTTTCAGAAGTTCCATTGCTGGGTTCCACGTGTAAAATTGTATTCCTTAAGGCAGAAGAGATTGTAGTTTTTTTAAATCAAGCATACACAGACTTCTGGTTTCAGAAAACCAAGAATGTTACCAATTTGGGGATTTAAGAAGTACACTTTAGGTTGCAGGAAAACTGGGTGAAAATTTATTCCAATATATATGACACAGCACAACACAAACCATCAGGTTAGTCTTCTAACCTCTATTCAGCGTTTAACATTCATTAAAACCAAAGCTAGCCTTTTATTAACAGTGAAAGACTGCAATCAGTTAGCTAGAAAGCATCACAAAACTGCTAAATTGTTTCTTTTCTTTGACAAAAAATCCAAGGTATTATTTTTCTATGATTTCTGTAATGAAAATATTTACCACGCTAACCAGAAATTCTACATAAAAAAATACTTTTAACAAAGCTTATGCTAGCATTGGTTATTACAGAAATAAAAAAAATCATTATCATTTAATGAAAAAAGATGAAGCATCTTACATGCTATCACATATAAAAAACCTAACCAGTTTAAGGGTAGAAAATTCAGTCTAATATCAGAGGTGGACCCGCCAAGGTGGTATCTTCTGTCCACGCTGGATTGTATTATCGTACCTGAGGGCTCCTCAATTCCCCTGGTGCTGCTTCTTGCTCATTACATACTGCATTTTTGCGGTCTTCATCTGACAAAATGCAGCTTCAAACATTCCTCTACAAAATACTATGTCTGCAAACAGTGCTGTCCAAGAGCAACACCCAGAGGCTAAAAAGACTGCTACAGCAACTCCGCACATTTTGACCCATTTGTTTCTAAGAAGAAATGAAAACCTTCACAAAGATAAGAAACAATTTCCTGTAAAAATAAAGAGATCACAAAACTCTTCCAATGGTAACATTAACACCAAAGTGTTGCAGGCAAACAAACCTGCTCATGAAAATCACACCTTTACAGCTATTGCAAACAACATTTAAGTACAGATAATATATACACACACTTATGTAGAGCAAATAAGCAGAAGTTTTTGCAAAGGTATGCGTATAGTATTTTGGTTGGTAGCAGCATTGCAAAGGAACAACCGGAATGATGCCTGTTCTCTAGAAAGCCAACTGCATTTTTCAAATACAGAAAGAAAAGAGGCAGGCTGCTCACCATTTCATTTACCAGTTGTCAGAGCAGTACTTTTTCCTTAAATACTGAAGGCAGTTGCTGTAGGAACAACTTGTCCATGCAATAATAAAAAACTTCCAGCAAACAGGTAATTCCCTAGAGCATCTTTAAGAGGAACAGGTTATCTGGATTCACACCAGGAAGAGTCACTAAAGCTTCATCTTCAAGATCTCTGGCATCTAACAAGACTATTCTCTGTAAACTTAAAGACTAACCTAACAAAGAAAAAGGCTGACTACTAAGAATACAATCAGTAACACCATACTTATACCCCTGAACACTTATTTAGAATAAAACATACTTTAAAAAAAACATAGTGAAGATTGTGTAATCACAAAACATGACTGCATCCACCAAGCCTTTTGTATTTTCAGATTACAGATGAGGACAATGATTTCAAAACCAAACAAAACCAGAAGTCTCAATCAAACACCTGATGGAAAAGTTCCTCATCTATTCCGTAGGGTTTGCTCCATTCTCTTCAGTTAATCACTGGGGTTCTTTTTATGTGTCTTCTCAGAACCATGCTCTTCATGTGGCTTGTGCTCTTCACCTGCTTGTGGTGAAACTGGAATCTCATCAACTACAAGGAAGCAATCATCCCTCAGCACCTGCTCAGCTGTCAGTCTGTTACAGCAGAGCAAATTCAGGAGCAGGGATTTAACTTTATCATCCTACAAACAACAGAGAGAAGGATGCAATCAGTAAGCAAAACAAACTTGATTACAAATAACAACCAATTATTTGATGAACACATCTTGTAAGTTCTTACGGCCAAAAGCCCTCACAAAATGTTGTACCATAGCATTCCAAATGGTCAGCAACACTTGACAGTCATAGTGCTAATTAACAACAAAACAAAAGCAAGTGTTCAGCACCAGGTCTGTCAATCTGGTGCTGAAAGATTTCATGGAAGAACATGATATATTATATTTTAAAATACCAATGGACTGAACCAATACACATTAGAAAAATACTGAAGTCTGGCTTGCAATTGAGAAGGAACAGAACAGGCACCATATGCCTTCTACAACCTCATTTTTTAACTTTTGTCATATTGCTTTCTCTCTCTACAAGAGCACGGCGGGGGGGAAGTAAACTAACCTATGTAAACTAAAGTAATGGGCTCTAAGTCAACAGCAGCTATTTTGCTATTAACCCATCACTGACATATAGGCTCTCTGGATTTATCAGAAGGGATTACGTGCCTATAAGCTTAGCACATAACAGTGCTTGACTCCATACACAAAACATAACACAGCTGCTACACAAATGCATAAACATCAGCTGTTGAGGGAGGAAGAGTGCACTCTGGATTTGGACAAGGGGACCGCAAGAAAGATAATCTCCAATGCTGCTCTAGAGATCTAGATTACCAAAACTCCTGAGTACAGAATCTTTCCATAAGGCAGCTTGCTTGTTCACAGTCTCCAAGCCAGTAACACCTCTGACCAGGGTCAATAAAGCACAAGATGCATGTACACCTCCTACCTATCCAAGTTTCACCCAGATGGAAGAATCACTGTGATGCAAAGGAATGTACACAAACAGTCAAAAACTTGAAGAAACATGCTAACTATTTCCAACTCTTCCATTAATTAGAGTGACTCTGGAGAATTAGCCACTTCCCAAATAATGTTAAGTCTGGGTAAAAAGGTAAGGTTTCAAAACTGTTTATCTTACAGGCATAAGGATTGTTAAATACTTATAAAAATGCTTGAAGAAAAATCTCTAGGTAAGACCCAAACATGTGCGATGAAATACAGGAGTGAACGATGACTACACCCTTCCTCTACAAAATTTAAACTGAAGAAAAGTCTGGGCATGTAGAAAGCTTGAAAATCTTTGTACTTGTATATTTGCATTTCATGATACTATCAAATGCCTGTCAGCCACAAATATCCCCTTCACGGCATTTTCTCTCACAAAGGAAACCAAAAGTGATTCTACAGGGAACACTGCTGTAGGACAACATTTCATCATGTTTATTTCATTTCATTGTGTTTGCTCTTATTTACTTTTTATTTTTTCCCCTAAATACACAAAACTGGATGCTGAACCACACTGAACACTGAAGCCTGGCACAGCTACACAAGCGGCTACAAGATCTTATCTCTAAACTCTGCTTCCTTAACAGTTACCTTAATATTCTTTTTTCAAAGTTTACTGTTATTTTCCTATGGCAATTTTACATTTGCTGGAAACAACAAAAATTATATTAGTTGCAATTGTGCTATTCCTCTGGGCACAAGACTGATATGGAAGGGAAATTACCAGCCTGTCAAGAGCCTGCAGATGGGCATAGAGATTAATTCTGAATAAGCTGATTATAGATAAAGCACTTAAAAGCAAAATAGATTTTCCCCAAGAACTGGGACAAGGATTAACAGCCAGGGGTCTGAAGCATTTCTCAAGAAACAGCTGAAAGATATTTACTAGTATTACATTTCTTAGTAAGACTCATGTGTGTTCCTGTGCACAGCAGGCAGGACAGATTGCTTTCCAGCAGACTTTGGTGGTTGGTGTACGTGCAAGCACATGCACCAGGATGAATCCTTAAAAACTGCCAACAATGATATATTGATTATGATTGTATCACCTGACAAGGTCAAAATCAAATGCTGCTTCTTTTCATCAGCAGAAAAAAGTCAAAGAAACTTGCTCTTATTAAAAGCTGTAAAATTATTTAACCTCTGCGAAGAACAATAATGGCTAAATTCATTAATTGTCCTTGACATAAATCAGCTCTTTGAACTTCAAAAGATACCTACTAAAGGAGAACACAGGAGCATAATACCCTGAAACTGGCCATTTAAGCTTTGATTTGCATACTTCAGACCTTATTTGTAGAACATTATCACCGCAGAAATTTTATGGAAATGGAAGTGAACCAACTCCTAGTTTTAATGTCCCAAGAAATCTTTTCTACTTCCTTGAACAATTAAGTTTTCCTTATGCTTGAGAGAAAGTTAGGGGTTTCAGTATCTAAGGATTACTGTGCATTATCCAGATTGATGCACTGGACAGGCAGTTCTGTATAAGTTTTGTGGAATACATTTAAAACCCCCTAGCTAGCCCTAATGGTGAATGATGAAGTACCGGATCTTCTTTCCTACAGTATTGTGTGTTTCATGAGATTCATTTAATTTCTAACAAGAAACCAAACAACTATAATGAGCAATAAGAAACACTATTCAGAGGATCAACCTCCCTGCTCAAATGATGTGTGTTTTATTTTCCATGGTAGTGTCACACTGGAAATAATTTTGCAGAGGGATTTGGTAGACAGTCCTGTGCTTTATCAGTAATGCTTTCATCTCTGGATAACACTGCTGAAAAGAAGTTATTACAAGAGGAGGATAAGAGTCATCTAATAAAACAACATATTTACAGTACTGTATTATATAGTGATACACAAGCTACCCTTCCTGGACACTGGAACCCCTACACTTGTGTTTGTCCAACCCTATATCACGGCAGTTTCTTACCCTAAATACAGTTAAGCAGGATACATTATGCTTATAATGAACACAAATTGAGTAATTTAGCCCCATGCTTCAATAGTTATCTCTGCAAAGCAGGCAAATAATTAATACAGAAGTATAAACAATAAAGAGGGATTTATTATTTGGGTGTCATTTTCCCTTGACACAACAACCCAAACTTATCTGACCAACAGCAACTCCACTGCTTTGTTTTCTACTTTCCCATTTAAAGTATTTTTCTACTTTTCTGGAAAACATGGGATTAACCTCTAACTCTTCTCTATGTCCCTTAGAAAATTCTAAGCATAACTTAAGGCTTCACTTAAAAGCTAAACAGTTACCTGCTTGCAGGTTACTTAGTAAAAGACTTAAATTAAGGAGTTTCATGGCCTTCACGAATCTAGATGAAGCAGCACTCATTTAAAGTAAGATCAACAGAATAAGTGTGATATGAGAAGCAGTCCATACAGATTAAAGAAAAAAAAAAAAACCAAGGGCAATCTTCTCAAGGGAGATAGGAGAGATAGAGAACAAAACCAAAGTGGTCAGTAACTAGACAGCAGAAGTACAGCACAAAGTATGAAGTGGAAACTAGTCTAGGAAAGCTAATGATCTGAAAGAGGTCCATAAACCTCCCAGTAAATGTCTTTAAACTAGATATAGTGGCATGTCTTTTGTTATTCCAACTTTTTTGAGAAGGAAAAGGAATCATTTGTAGCAAAGGCAGAAGAGGTTGAAGGCAGGCAAGAAGAAAGGTTTTAACTCCTGACCAGAAGGCTGAAAGCTTATGGGAAAGAGAGTTACAAAAGCAAATGAACCCAAGGAGAAACGAATGCTCAGGTAACTAAGACACACAGAGAGAAGGCCATGAAATTATCTGCTTATGATTAACATCCAAGAGATAGGCAAGTGAAGAATCTACTTCAAAGCTGGAGACCCAAGTTGGGAAACATGAAGGCACACAAGCTCTCCTCCTTATTCTCAAAGACTAAATGAGACAGTGGGCAAGGATAACCTTCAAAAAAGGGACTGAAAATAGTGTTCAAGGTGACAACAGTAGCTGGCATACAGCAGACAGAGAACAACAGTTGAGAGCAGAAAGAATGAATGAAGCAACACAAATTTGTTATCATGCAGAGTCCACTTACACCTGTGCATTTGTTTCAGAAGCATAGGAAGGTTTGCTTCACACACAAAAGAAACCCAACCAAACACAAAAACCCCAACACCACAAAACCAAAACCAAACTAAGTAAGAATTGACATAATACACTTCCACAACTGCATTTATGTGATCAAAGTGAAATGTGGCTGATTTATTAATGCTCAAGCATTGTGCAACCATTATGTCAAAGGCAAGTGAACAAAGACAACTTCCCTGACTTTAGAAAAGACAGGTTCCTAATTGAAATACCTCCTTTGAGGCTGAATCATAATCACTTATTCCCCAAGTCTGTAACTCGGTGTCATTCATTTAATAGTTATCTGTGAAGAAGTTGTTCCTCCTGAGGTCAGAGCTCAGTATTAAGAAAACTCTAGGGTTTTCTATCTTCCCAAACATCATTTTATTTTTGCATGCTATTTAGAATTATCCAGATAGTCCATTAAGAACATTTTCTCAACCCAGCACTTACAATGAAATGTTTGATGCTTTAAAAAGTATCGATTAACCACCTCTGAACAAGAGCAGTCTAATCTTCCTTATCTGACAATTAACATACCATGACAACCACTTCCACCTCAGGCGTTCCATCTTCTTTTATCTTAAACTCCTGGTTTTGAATGCAGAGCTGTAAATGAAAAAATACATACAGCTTAACACTGGTGGGGTTTTTCCCCCAGTTAGTTTAACAAAAATCGAGGAGATTCCAGGTTTCAAGTGACAATGGATTGTTATGGGGAAATGGCAGGAAAAGGCTTTTTTCCTAATTTCACGGTAGAGTAAAACATGCAAGGATATTAACTTCGCCTCACACAGAAACAAGCAGAAAACAAATCTGTTTCAGAAGAAACTTTTAGAGCTCAAAAGAAATAGACTTTTAAAAACATGACTCAAAGTCCACGCTCAAGCTGGATTAATTATATAATCCTCATTAAGAAATGCTATGGGGTAAGTGCACTCCAACAGACAAATATGAACCCTGTACCTATCAACAAAGCAAGATTTCCCCAGTCTTTACTATTGCTAAGAACCATGCCAGAGTACAGCACTTTTCAAAACCCTGCCTCCAGGTTAAGCTGAAAATTCCTCTATTCTGAACAATTACAAAAGCAGCAAAAGGAAGCACGTATTTAGTCAGTGCTGGGCTCTTGTGACACAGATCAGCAGAGAACTCTGAAAACCACCATCTCCATTTTAGAAGCAGCACTTCTGTTTAATGAGAGAGAACACAATTTCAGACGCCCAACATGACACTGGCAACTGCTGAACACAATACTAACACTTGAACTAGAATCTTCCATCAAATAATCAATACAATGACAAGTCTGAGCTGAAGATTAGTTACACATGGATTAATTGAAGTTCAGCTGGCAAACTTGGATGAGGTTTCAAAAGAATGACAATCGTGCAGCACCCCAGATATTCTCTTCAAGAAGAACCAGCCACTTGTAAAACTTTGTTTTTTCTTTTTTTATTCGCTTCTACTTGTAAAAACCTTTTTTTTGCCCAGATGAAAATCTGAATAGTACTGAAATTGTCCAACTAAACCATACCACATGAATAAATTATAAATACCTATGATATTAAGCTACATTTTAGTTTACCCATTTCAGTACAAAAATACTTAATTATAAGCAACTGCTTCCTAAATCAGGAATAAAACTTAATAAAAAGTGACTCTTATATGAACCAGCTTCATCTTGTCAGCTCAGGTACCTGACAGCGGCTACCTAACAACTCGCAGTTTATGTCTCTGTCAGGTGTTTTTAAGACACTAGGGCACAGAAGGGATTACTGAAGCCATCACTGTGGAGCTAATGGAACTGCCAGTGTTTCCCAGGAAGACCCCTACCTACCTGGAGCTCCAACTGGTATTTGCTCAGTGAACCAGTTCCAATATACCAAGCGCTCATACAAAAATCACTGCCTGGGAACATCAGCACTTGCTGGGCTACCTATGGCTTTTCAAGTCCAGGAGACTGGAAGTTTTCCTATTCAGAACACATGGTACTGACACCCTGAGCTGGGGAGGCAGCAATACAGCACCAGAAGACAAAAAGGTATGGAGGAGATACTGTGCAACATACCAGCTAACACAGGAAAGTAGATTGCTTTCTCTTCCCTGACATAACATGCACTAAGAAACAAAACAACTATCTAAGCACTGTTGCCAGCAACAAAACATATGGCAGCCCATCCTTACCTTCATCTTCCCTCTCTTTTGATTTGGGTAATTCCTCAGGGGTAAGGTCACAAAAAAGAAGAAAAGGCTCACAAAGAATGAACAGGAAGTGTAGTAAGAACTGACAATCCACAGCATAAGGTACAAAAGCACAATTTTTGTTCATATTTATACTGCTATATAAATTACATTTATACTTACAGAAAATGCACTGTCTTCTGCCCATAATCATAACTCCCCTTTGTTCCACACTTACTACTCAGTTGAAAACTTGAACACTTATTTCACCAAAATAGTTCAAAGCTGGAGTTGGAGACAACATTTACTGGTCTTTACAAGCCTGCTACAGTTTCACGATATTACTAGAAACTCCCCACAAGCTATCACATACCCAGAACAGAAGGCAGCCATAAGCATACATGTCAGAGGCTGGAGAAGCTGGCTGTCCCATTTTCAGTTCAGGAGAAATTAAGCTCAATGTACTGACAACCATAGTGTTTGCAGCAGCACGCTGTTCCTATGGGGAAAAAACCTGTAGTTGTAATTTCAAGCAAGACTGACAGCACATTGAAGCAGATGTATAACCCCCTCCTTTTTCATGTGTCAGACAGCTTTACCATAGTTCTGTGCTGACCCAGACTGACCTGTAAAGTCCTTTACTGATAAAAAGTGGTACATAAAGATAATGTCAATTTATAATATCTATAAATCTGTAATAGAATAGGCATGGCAGATTTTACTCCACACTAGAACTATTAAAGCTCATAAGGTGGTAAGGAACACAAATTAGAAAACTTAAATGAGGAAAAAACCCACTCATGAGTATCAAAAAGCATTTAGTTCTGAAGTTCAGTTCTGCCAGCTTTCCTACTTTTTCTTCCCTGCCCTTCTGGTCTTTACCTGAGGCTAGCTGCTTCCTTCCTCCTGGTCTCCAGCACATTTTAGAACTGTCTACTGTTGAAATAAAAAGCTAGACACTGAGTTTCTATCCCCTCTGTGACAGCAGCCAGCACCAGCTGCAACCAGACTGGAGAAGACTAGTCTCCACATTGCCAAGAATACTTGGTAACACATCAGTTACTAGCTCCACTCCTGCATTTGTGATCACGCAGGAAGTACCAGCACTGAGCAATACTGACATCCCTATAGAGAAGGCACAGACTGGATCCAGGCTGTGAACCATGAGTCCCTGCTCTACCACACTTGAACTGCTCTTTTCAGCACAGCCCATTCCTGCAGGGAGGAGTAAAGAGAGGGATAGCCTTCCTCAGCTCCTGCAATATTCACAATGACAGAATCTGTACCGAGTACGACCTTGCAGAAAACTCAGCTGTCAAATAATTTCTAAGCACCTCTCTTTAGGATGTTGAAAACTGAAATTTATTTCCAAGGGAAACACACCCTCCTGTCCAAACATTTGACATTTCATGAGATTAACAGATAATACATCTCCAAAGCAGAGATAAGGGTTCTCAATGAAACTGTTATTTATAATATGCTTATTATATTAATATGACATATTATTATATTACCATTTAAAGAATTAAATAAGCATGAAGTATACCCCTAGCAGAAAAATGTTTTAGCTCAACCAACTTCAGTTTAGAAAGTCAAAAGGTGACTATAGAACAGATACCATTCTTGGAGACTTTGCTATGTAAACACAATGAATAGTAAGAAAACAGCTTGTGTTCTTAAAGAATATTAGATTTTCCCTAAGAACTGCTATGAAATTCTTTACTACAGAAACCGAGGACTAAATCACAAGTACATATGAATACAGGTATATGTAGGCAACATGTAAAATCCTGTTAATTACCAAATACTGCAACAGATTAAAACACATACTAGAACCTCATTACCTACCAAACACAAAAGCAAACACTTCATTTGAGCTTGACTAGCCCTTCTCCAAACACAAGTTCTTACTCTCACCTCTGATGATACCAATTATGATTGTACAAGACAGCAACAAACAACTACTGCAACTTCTCTTTTTTAGTCCACTGTTTTATTTAACCAGAGCCCACTCAGTATTTTCCCCTCCAAGATTCGACTGTGTTTACAAAAAATTTCAACAGGAGTCGAACTGCCCAATCCTATTAAGATTATGAAACAGGAGTCTCACTGCAAAGCACAAAGTTTATCAAGAAATCTTTCAAACTGCAGACACAGTTGTCTGGTTTAATATATAATTCTGATTAAAAGTCACTAAAGGATTTTTTTACCTCTGATTTTGTGAAATCGAAGTCTCCAACGATTCCTTGTTTTCGATCCACAGCAAAAACATTATTTCCATTCAGAGATCCATGTACTATATTAGCTCCATGCAATGTCTGTAGACCTTTGGCCACTCCTTTCATCACTTTTAATGACTCCTAATGATTTGAGTGTTTATTGCAAAGATAGATAGACAGACAGATAGATAGAAAAAACAAAGTACAGTAATAAGTAAGTTTCTATCCAGAACTAAAACTTTTCTTTTTTAAAAAAGGTTTGTACACAGTCAGAGTTCATTCCAATTCCATTTTATGAAGTATGGATTAATTCCCAGTAAAACTATTATGACTTGCAGAGCCAGGCAGGGTGCAGACATGACACCACCAAAAAAAACATGCAAGTTGGATCTTTGCAAGTAGGTTCAAGTCAGCAAATAGAACTAGAAAAAAGACTGTACTGGCTTCTAGCTACTGTTTCCTTGAGAAGAGATGACTGTCCGAACTACCTACAGACTGTGTGGGAAGGAGGTAAAGGAAAAGAAGGGAAATGAAGACAGGGGGATGATTTACACACACAGGAGTCCTCTAAAACTTGCATATAGAAATGCCTGCCCCTGAACACAGAATCACAGATTATCTCAAGTTGGAAGGGACCCATAAGTATAATCAAGCCCAACTTCCTGGTCCTCACAGGACCGCCTAACACTATGACTAAGATTGTCATTTAGATGCTCCTTGAACTCTGACAAGCTTGGTGCTGTAGGGAGCCTGTTCAACTTCAGTACTTTTAAAATGTACTAGAAACACAGCTAAGGCAGTCAGTTAAATAAAAGAGAAAAGCATATCCAAGCAAAATCTCTTTGAGAAAGCTATAAACTACTGCCTGACCAGATGCTAAGAATGCCAGTCAAGCTATCCTGTGCAGCTTTCAGCTACCAAAAAATACTCTAGTAAAACATCAGCAGCATAAAATACAGCACAACAAGAAGAGATCAGCTCAAAAACATACAAAATAAAACACTGACAGCTTAAGTAGTTATACTTACTTCTAAAGTTAAAGGTGTATCAGCCTGTACAGCTCCCAGACTTGCTCCTGGGTAATACGGGACCATTAAATATATCAAAGGATCAGACTTTAACAACAAAAAAGAAAAGGAAAAATAAATTGCTTCAAATATCAGGTATATTGGGAAGTTTAACATGCACTAGATGTGTGACAAATCAATTCATTATGTTTACAAAGTAAACAGTTTATCTATGCTCAGAAAGGAAATACTTTTCGGATTCCATGCTCAAACTTAAAATACATTAAAGCTTTAAGGTCCAACTGCAAGTCTTCCAGCTTAAATCAGAAATCAGGATCACTAATTTGAATCTTGCCTTGCAGAAAAGAAGAAACAACAGTTGTAATAATCCAGATTTTTCTTTCTGTTGATTCCAAGCTCTGTGATACTTGGCAACATTTTCTATGACTTTGGCTTCTGAGCTTACATCTACAGAGTAGCCCTTAAAAGCAAAAGAAGATATCAAACTGTTACTTTTAGTGGCCATGACATTATTGCATTCATTTATTCCTTTTTTAATTAAAGAAATGCATAGTTAGGTGCCATCAAATAACTTCCTCTTCTACTTGACACAAAAATCAATTCTGACTGTCATAGGCTATTCCTATATTTTCTTGTTAATGCTTAGAAATTCTGTACCCACAAAACAGGGATCATGTCTTTAAGATTTAAATAAGTCAAGTCAAAACCAAGAATATTTACAATTACACCTCTTGTAATACTCCATCCTCTGGTTTCCCAATTGGTAGCACACTGGCAAAGAAGTAGAGCAAGGGAAAAGCAGCAGTTCCTGAAATTTCTCAGTGAAATCATCAGAAAGACAAACCGGCATCTGCCAAAATGGACAGAAGTAATGAAGAGGATAAAAGGTCCACCAGATACTGGAAAGACAGACAGTAGAGGGGAAGCACTGCTCACTACAGCAGTCCTGAAAAGAAGGAGAGTGGGGAAAGAATCAGTAAGCAATATGGAAGTAATCCAGAAGGAAAACCACTTCATGTTCTACAGGTCCAGCATGAAAATCTGCCATTAGAAAAGGCTGACGAGGCCATGTAGATGAGGACCTCAGTGATATGGTTTAGTCGTGGTCTTGACCATCCTGGGGTAATGGTTGAACTTGATGATCTTAAAGGTCTTTTCCAACCTAGTTGATTCTATGATTCTAAGGGCTGTTAAATACAAGGATGTGACAGGAACAGCAGAGTTCATTCAGAATCATCATGCTAATAAGCCAAGGCCTCACCTACAGCACCAACTGAAAGCCAGTGCTAACATTACCTTTAAAAGAACCTTCTGGCCCCAAATTTCTGTACACACTAATGGTCGCTTTTTGCTCAGTGCCTTCATGGGCTCAGCATCCAAAAGATCTCGCTCCAGGCTGCATGTCAAGAGTCCACTGGAGTTCTGAAGCACATGCACACATAGATATTCAGGATAATAGATGGTAAGATTCAGAGGCTTCATCTACCTCTCCTCTTCCTCAATCAAATTAACAAAACACAAAACAGCTGGGACATGTCAACAAGTTACAAGATCTATTACCAAGAGATTGGCCATGATGAGGCAGCTAATGAAATACATTCCTTGAACATCTCCCAGAAGAAGGGGAGAAGGAGGAAGACTACAACAGACAATGTTCAGGGTATTTGTCCCACAAAATGGACAGAGACTATGCAGAGCCTTGATTGTGCCCAAAACAGAAACTGACAGTTCATTTAAACAATCTCTGCTTACCATATAGTTTAGAATTCCTGCTTCTGGATAAAGAAGTGGTAACTCAGGGAACCATTTCTGTACCAAACATGTAAGCTTCCCCTAAATGAAGGAAACAAGGCCACAGTTTCAGGTCACTAGTTTCTGAAATATATAAATATACGCTGACATCTGCAACATATACCCAGCACATTCAAATGTACATTGACCATGACTATGTATCTTTCAACAATACCAAGGTACCAGATTTTTTAAATCTCTGAGGATGGTTACTGTTAAGGCCCCAAACAGCTCATGCGTTACCACAGAAAACGTGTCATCTTTTCTGAAAGAGGTTTTAGCAGGCCTAAACAAAGGAAAACAACTTCCCTACAGGTAAGTGGAGGAAGACAGAAACAAAGTAGTACCACAGACCAGGCCAGCATCTCATGCATCTCCAGATCCCACACAGCTGTAATGCTGCAAGGTAACTATTACACACAAATGTTACATCTGTAGGGGTAAGTATACTGCAACCACAAATTATGGTGCCCTTCTATTTGCTCACAAGACAATGGTTTATGATTCTTCCCTCCATACAGAGGGCTTAGAGAAAAAGTGGTCTCCTTCACTGTTTCATCCTAGTCATAAGGAAACAGTTCCCTTCTTCAGCAACTGAGCTTACACTTTCATCTGCTGCTCTTCTGGGTTGGGAACTACTGCTCACACTTTTCTCTCAGCTCACCCCCCTTATGGAGGAAAGAAAGGGGTGAAGGCCTGAAGAAATTATATTCAAATGGAGATAAAACTTATCAGCCTCCATGCTTTCTACCATAGGTTTCACCAAAAAAGGGGCATCTTAACATTCAACAGTATAAAAATCACATTTTTTACTTTACCCAGAGCACACGTTAAACCAACAAATGCAGCTGTGTCTCACATAGCTTTTAGTTGCCTCAGTAATATAATACTTACATATTCTTCTTGTTCCTTTGCTATTTCCTGAAGAACCCTATTTCGAACTTCAGCAATTTCCTCTTTTATTCTTGTCATTTCACACTCACTGTAATCATCAGACTGCATTAGGAATAACAAAGTTAGTCTCATTTTGCTATTATACCAGACAACAGCAACCTACTATATTAGGATTAAAAAACAGCTTCCACATCACATTTCTGGAGTGGAACACATTCTCAAATGTGTATTTACTCAACCTACTTCCTGGAAACCAGAGAGAATCTCTTAAAATCTAATCACGGAGAAAGGTGTTCCCTTTATTTGACAGACCAAATGTTCTAGCCCTTTGCTTACTTGTCTCCTAAGTCAAAGAGCTTTTTTTTTCTTAATTAACTGACCACATACAATCATAACAGCAACACCATTCATCTACCAGGAATGCCAGGTTCCATCATTCATTCACTTTTTTTTTCCTCCCATAAGCAGGTATTTTCCTGATGTCAGCTCATTATTCAAGAATCCTTTTCCTATCCATTTCCTTAGTGTGCCTCATTTTAAATCCCTCTTGGAAGCTTACTGCCCCTTTACAATGCTTATAGAGAGACACAGACAGGTTCTTTTTCTCCTTAAGCATCACCAGAATAATTAAGGTGCGATCAAACAAACAGCGCTGAAGCTGGAGTAATATTTACATTCTTCGGACTTCCCTGAGGGGTAGTGGGGAACCCTGAAAACTAGAACAGACATTGACTTCTGTCACCAAAGAGGAGGTACGCACATTATTAACAAAGTAAAATCTTAAAGTAATTCTCAACCAGCACAATAAAAAGAGCTGAACAAACCTCCTCATGCTGTGGACAGCAACTATCACCAGAGGGACTTAGTTAGAAGCACAGTGCCATGATTGGGGAATGAAAGAGAAAAGTGTCCATGTACTGAATGCATTTTATTTCTTTTTAAGCCATTCAAGCTTCATCTCAGGGGCCTGTAAAACTTCCACAGTTAATGGCAGAATTGGGATCAGAAAACAAAGTGTTCTTAATAGTTACCACTTAGTTGGAGTAGACAAAATTAATGTTTCTAAACCAATCTGAAAACAACAGATGAAAACACTGTAACAGTTTCATACTTCCTCAAAGTTGCTCTTCTCAACCAGCTTCCACCTTAACTGGGCCTTTAAGGCTTTCACAGTTTTCTTAATTTGCAGTAAGTTGTTGATATTGGGTCTTCTATTCATCCATTCCTCTGCCTGGTTTTTGAACTAGGAGGAAAAAAAAATAGATGAGAAAGTGTTCAAGCATTTTATTTTACTATGCTTTAGTCCAATTCATTAGAGAAACTGCTTGAAGCCCATTTGAATTCCACTTTTCACAATATTTCTCCACAGAAGAGGGGTTTTATTGTGTTTCGTTGTAATTACATTAACAAATTTCTGAAAAAACATTCTATTTAAAGCTCAATTCCTTAAGTTACACACCCACAAATCTGCAGTGAATCCAGAGATTCCAGCTTCTGCTGCTTTATCTTTTTAAAAACATCTTTGTGTTTAACTGAAACTAATGATTGGCTAAGGTAATATGCAACTGCAATTATCAAGCTTTAACCCAAACAACCTCTCATTATCAACATACTCCTAGAATTTCCTTGTACCAAAAAGAAGTTATGTCAGAAAGGGTTACTACTATAGATCAGAAATAAAGAAGGCATAAATTCACCTCAACACTGGCCAAGTATCTGTTCTCTATGACAGAGATCATACTTTGCTCCTGACGAACTTTATATATAACTTTATTGTAAGCGCTCATAATTATTCTCTTCTCTGCTTCATCATGCTCCTGGGATTGAATTACAGAGGGATATTAAAGATTAAGAGTTGTTCTTCATTTATACACACCGATGTTTGAATTGCAAAACCTTTACTGAGAAATTCCACTATTACTTGAAAAAAAAAAAAAAAATCATTTATCACATTTTTCTCTTCTTAAAGAGATTCTTAAAGGGAAGTTCACAAGTGGAAGAATTCATCCAGTAGTTTCAACAGAATACAATTGATTGACACTTCTATGCAGAAGACCAATTTCATATTCCACATGCTACGAAAGCATTTATTTATTTAATTTTTTAGTAGTTAAACAGATATGATGCAGTAAAACATGCAACTCTTCTTCTGAATGACAGTCATTGGTTCTACCAGAGAGCAGTCACAAACAGACTAAGCTATTGGTTTGTTGTTAATATGATGCTACATCAAAGGACAGGTTCAACTTTTGCTGACATGACCATTCTCCGGCACAGAAGGAACTTTCATTGTAGAAACCATGCAAGTGCCTCCAACAGTCAGCAACAGAGAATGAAGGAAATGCTTATCAGAAAAGGTAAATAACTCACGAAAAGGCTAACAAAAGCATAGAAAAACAGGATCAGTAAGGCAAGAACAACTGTCTCATGCAAAATGAAAGTGATGAAAAATTTAAGACTGGAAAAACATACATTTATCCATACACATCCACGCAGAGAGGCAATCTCTTTATTTTAAACAGAAACTTACTTTCCTGTATTTTCAACAAGCACCAGAACTCGGTACAGCTCAAAGAGAGCTTCTCTGCACACAGAGCAGGAGGAACCAGTTTTCCCAGTATTTCTTAGTTAAGCCAGTCATATATACAGCTAAATTCCTGTAACCCAAAGATGTCCTCTGCCTGTTGCTTGGAAAACACATTCTCTTCTCTCTGGGGAGCAGCCTCAGTGATTTCTATCACATTTCCACAAAAAAAGATTCTGCCTTACAGCAAATAAACTCACCTGATATATTAAGAAAAAGCTTAAAGCTGAAATTAAAGATGTATAAAATACACAGAAGTCATCACACAAGTAGACATGATCAAAACTTACTTACATTTAAGTCAGCATTCAGTTCTTCACAAATAGCCAACTCAACCGTTTTCAGAATTTCATCTGCCTTGCCAACCACTTCGTCTAGCTCTGAAGATGCTTCTGACATCAGGTCAAAACACTTCAAAGGGGGGGAAAAAACCAATCAGCCTTGCAATTGAAAGTATGTTGTTTTCAGCAAAGTTTTGTTACTCCTATCTGCACAAGGAAAGACACTTCACTGGCAAACAGAACTAAAATGAAAATATGGTCCTGTAGTTACCATGCAAGATACACAATCATGACAGAAACGCATGAACTCCAAACCCACTTTGCTCATTTACCTATCACTAAAGACTGTAAAAATGTTTTGTTGCCTTAACCTTAAAGGAACTTCGAATAAAAATGTTAACACTGCCAGTTCAAACAGGATGTTGCTCCCCAAAGCCTAGAGCTACTGTAAATGAGCCATCCAGTCTCTGAAAATTCCCTTGTCTGCCACTGACCCATTTCCTATTATAGATTCCAATCGATGCTACACAAGATTAACATAGATTCAGGAAGAGAGGAAGAAGAGTTACCTGTTTAAAAATAAGAGGAAAGGAAACACTTCAAAGAAATGTCTCCCTTACACAACTGCTCACACTTTTTATTAAAAAGGAGGTAGAAATTATATTGCAACAGCATAATTGCATGTCAAAAGCTGACATGATTAAGATAAATAAAAAATTTCTTCCTTGTTCTACCTACAAGGGCTTTACCAACTCATGCCAAAAGTCTGTATGCTTCCTGTGTCTCTGAACTGTTTGCAGAGTTCAGATTTGAAATCTGAATGGGAAGTTCATCACTACACTAACAAACTTTAGTCACTTTCATACATGCAGAATAGCTCTCTGAATTGCACCCAGCAATCACAGAAACCCACCTGCAGGTTTGTTTGCCCCCTCTAATAACTGACATGATTATTAACAAATATAATTACTGCAGATGTTTATGTTATACTGCACATGACATGCACCAACTGATGCTGCTGCTACTGCTGCTGAACAGCATTTACCATCAGGTCAAGGAACAGTGTCATTTGTAACAGCATCTGACCACAGTAAATGCCCTGTGTACAATGACATGCAAGGGCAGAAAACCTGTTCACTATGAAAGGGCATGACCCTGGTGGATTATGTATAATTCACATGGGCAGGAAGGTTATGCTGACATAAACTAACAACATTTGCACAAAAAAGCACAAGGAGATGAAGGAAGCTGGATCTGCAGGAACAGAGAGAGAGCAGCCTACAGTCTTTCCACGGAGTCACAGACTTCTTAGGGTTGGAAGGGACCTCTCAGATCATTTAGTCCAACCCCCCTGCTGAGCAAAGTCAAAATATCAAAGCTTAGCCCAATCCTGGCTTTTGGCTGAGGAAAGATTTCTTTTTTTCCAGTGTCACAAGTTCTAAACTGAGCAAGAACATAGATACTAAGCACAGAGACAGGAAAGCCATGAAGCTAGCCCCCTGCTTTGCACTTTCTTTACAATCAGAACTCACTGGATGGTAACCCACTTCCACCTTCCATCTCCTGTTAAGACAAACAGAATGCACTCCAACTTTAATGCTCCAAATCTCCTACAACTCAGAGCATCAGAATGGTATTCCAGAAATACTGCAGGACATGCAATTTATGTGCATAAATTCTCCACACTCAGCATTTCAACAAGGAAAAAAAGATTCATTATATATTTTTCTGCGACCTGTACCTAGATCATGTCAAGTCAGACTGGCTTCTGCTTTGCACTGTATCACCTCTTCCAGCAACATTTATGAGCTCATTAATCTTTTAAAACCTTAAGTTTTTCTATCCAAAGGCCACCTGAAAGGACTAATTAAAGCATTTCAGTCACACAATGAACACGTAGAGAACACCCCTACAAATGTTATACTTGCATAGAAAACCTGATCTTGATACGAAAGACGTTCTTTCATAAGCAAGCATAGACTCCGGCTCACCAAGAAGGTACATCAAGAATAAAGGTAAATTAATACTCCATTCCTCAACACATTCCCTTTCCCTCTGTATGAAGGCACTTCCATTTAAAGCCACTATTCATGGCACAATTTCCCTGCTGCAGGTAGCTGTCCCTATTAATGCCTACTGCTCACTAGCTCCATTAGTGTCATACTTCGTATTTTTCACCAACAGGAAAAATTGACTGTACATTCTTACCTTTAAGACGCCACTGAACCAGTCAGCAAGAATTCGCAGAGCTGTGTCTGTATCATTTCTGACACAAATTAATTTCTCTGTTTTAATACTCTTCCACTTAAAGAACTCTTGAAATACCTCCTCAGAGTCACCTGCTTCAGAACCTTGATCATACATCTCCAGAGAAGCAGACAGTTTCTGTGCATGAAATGAATCAAAGAAAAAAAACAGGTCTGCAAACAAGAATAATTTTGTGACCACACACTATCTATAAAAGTCAAGACATTTAACACAGGAAAAGTTAGCACTGCCTGCTGGCATACCATTATTTCTACTACAAAAGCCTTTTTCTATATCCAGTGAAGTATATCTTATTTACACTTTCAGTTCTAGTGGCAGTATGTCAACCAAAAAATTCGATGTAGAAAAGGATCCCACACAGAGATTGCAGAGTCTGATTTTTCCCTTCAACACATGGAAGGAAAAGACACCCCAAAAGGTTTAACAGCTCTTAAGAAGTCATTTGCCTTCTAGCCATCTTCCCCTATGGATTTAAAGTTATACTCATCAGGATAAAAAGAAAAACGGGGTTCATAAAATCATAGAATGGTTTGGGTTGGAAGGAACCTTAAAGATCATCTGGTTCCAACCCCCCTGCCATGGGCAAGGACACCTTCCACTAGACCAGGAGGCTCAAAGCCCTGACCAACATGGCCTTGATTTATAATGGTCCTCACAGAACTGCTCAAATTCAGAAAACAAAGTGAACTTGTACTAAGAAACCACGCAAGCAGTGAGACACTCAAGGGGTGTTTCTCTCCCTTCAAAAAGTCACTAGTCAAACCTCTTCGGAAGCACCTTCATCATCACAACAATTCCTAGATGGAAAAGCAATAACCTAGGTGTCTGACACCTATAGACTGAAACTAGTTTTACAGTCTGAAACTTCCATTTCCATGTAGAAATCAAGTATTCCACATGTATATGAAGCACACAGGTCTACTTCTGAACTGTATTAGAAAAGAAACTGAAGTGCTACACTATGCACAAGGGAACAGCACTGAGGCTAAAGCTCAGGGCAAACAGAAATCACTTTTAAATAAAGGGCAGTCTGTCAAACAACCCAAAGCAACAGCAGGGTCAGGGCAAAATGTATCAGTCAATTACCAGTGGAGACAACATTCTAACAGAAAGCAGCCTTCCTGGCACCTGGGTAGAAAGTCCCATGATAAAAAAATTCTCAAGAGCTACATTGGTGTTTGCAGGCAATTTGCTATGATTCAAAAGAGAAAATTCTCCTGAACAGTGGGATTTGACTGGATGAACCTGTGCTTTTGTAAAGCTTTCAAAATCCATCATTTTACTTACCCACATGCACACCTGACAAGATTGACTAAAGAAACCCTGAGAAAGGCTGCTGGCAGTTTGCTTACATACAGTGTTTCACTTTCTCTCCCTTTTCTCAGATCCTGGAACATTTGAGTTAAATATCATAGGCCTTCCCAAACAACACTTGGGTCATATTGATGAAAACCACCAAAACAGCTCCCCAACTCAAGAGAGGTTTTCATCTTCGCATCTCCTCAGCCTCAATGGCTGATACCATGGAAAAAGCAGTATGACAGAACTTAAAGTCATTTGTCAGGAGCTTTTAGACATGTGAAATCCAGTGGTCATATAAGCAACCAAATATAACTTAAACAGACTGGCAGTATCACCACAGGCCTGAACACAGCAGCAATGGCCTCCTCTTGCTGAGGAGTGCAGGTACTGTGGTGGTGAGGAAGTGAGCTTGACATGATGATGCCACAACCAGGACTCATCTCTACACACAAAAGTTTGCAGCAAAAGTTCAGATTGGGTACAAAAGCCCAAGATTTTCTTCACATTATAACTAAATACATTGACACGCACACAAAAAAACCTCCAAAACAAACAAAAGAAAACCACCACACCAACAAATAGTATAAGAATTATAAAAGCACTTTCATTACAATAGCTACTACAATGAATAGCATTCATTCAGTACAACAGATTGTTTAAAACAGCAATTTCCAACTGAGCCAAGTGATATGAGCTTTGAACAAATACGCTTGCCTATAAACAAATACAAGAAGTAGGTTTAGTGCTAAATTTATGGAGGCTGTTTAAGTTATCCAGGTGCACAACATTTTTCTCGCATTCTTGTTTTGAACACCTGGAATTTAATACACCAGGATACACATTGTTAGAAAATGACAAAGCAAGGTAGAAGCCAGGTTCAAATGGAAGAGCCCAAAGGAGGCAGAAAAAAAATCATCCCATTTAGCAGCAACCCAAAGGGGGTAATACAGCTGACAAAAGTGCTCAGTAAGTTTCATATCTACTATCACACCCAGTTTACAAAAACAATAGCACCAGTCACACCAGTATAGTATCTGCACACACTCCATCAGGCTGCCCTCAAAGAATCCTGTCAGTTATGTCCTATTTCTTCACCCTTATTTTTTCATATTATAACACACTTCCCTAAAACATTAGCAACTTCAGAAGTTACTATACAAAGATGGCTCAGTGGCATGCACTTGTCCCAGCCTCTAACAGTGGTAATTCAAAGGGAACAGAACAAGCTACTACATGCTACCAATGGGGCAAAAACCAGGCTCATACAGAACAACTGAAAACTGCTCAGCTCACACCCTAGCTTGCTTTAGAGTAACTTAATGTGTATGCTCATGCTGTTGGCTTTCCTCTTAATCAATGCATTACCACTTAGGAAGCATGGAGCTCATCAATTGCTTATTTCCATCCTAGCCAGTTAGACCCAGCTGTGGCTGAAGCTGTTTGACTTTGTCTGCATTTTAGGCCAACAACAATTGTCATCAAAAGGCATAAAAGAAGCCAGAAGAGATGCGTGATGCAGAAGAGAGGTTTGCAATATGCAGCCTCATTGAGAGGAGCATCAGCCCCAAGCTCCTGTTCTTCTGAGGTACACTGGAAAAACACTCATTTCTCTAAGACAGCACAGCATGACCCCTTCGGCTATGTAAAATTGCAGCCAAGGTTCTCACTGGTATTTGGTAAATACTTATTTCTCTTTCCTTACTTAGGAGCTAGAAGATCAAAATAGTTTCCCCAGTAGAAGGGACAGGATCATCAACACAGTTAAGCTAAAGACCAAAATTCGCTTAACACACCTGGCAGCATTTCAGTACCCCTTCAAGTATTTTGAAAGCACTGTTACAATTTCACTGCAGTACAATTGTCTAGAAGATGCTTAATGCCTACCACCTAGTGGATTAGCACTGCATAACCTTCAAACACACACCAAAAAAACCCAAAACTCCCACAAAACAGAAAAACACAAACATCACACCACAACTTTCCATGAAATGACATGAAATCCTTACCCTTTCAGTTTCTTTTGCAATTAAACACCAATCTGTATATCAGACTAGGACCAAAAAGTAAGTATCAAAACTTCTTTTTCCTGAATTACATTGAAAAATAATTCCATTAGAAATTAAGTAATTCCATGAAAATTTGAATGCTTTCATTTATTAATGCTGCTCCAACCTTACACTAACTTATGCACAGCCTGTAACCTTGGTGACTTTTCAAGTTAACAAGAAATTATTTCCAGTGGCAAAGGCCAGTAACACCAGCTTGGTAGTATTTCAATTGGTGAAGTCCTCTTCAAATGTTCTTAGTACCCCTACAGAGTCTTTTTCCCCATCTACTTCCTCACCTTCTGCTGTTGGGTTGGATGAGAGGGCCAGAGATTCTTGGCAAACACGTGCTTCTGTAGAGCTTAACTCTCACATTGAAAAAAGGCTTTAAACATTTTATACTTTGCTACACTAGTCCAAACTACATAGCCACCTTAACAAAAGGGCTAGGAATACATATAATCAAACCACAAAACCCACTGCCATAATTCACAGGATAACTGCATTGACTTTTCCATTGTAGGTGTCAAGATGTACAACTTGGAAGTGTCATCTAAAGATTCACCTGCTGCTGTCAAGGTCTCCAGCTATATAAGGTTTAACACTTAAGAAGCATCCTCCACAGGTTCTCAGCCTCTCAGAACCAGCACTGATAAGAGCAACCTCCTTACCTGTAACGTTCTTGAGCGCTCAGAGAGGGGCAATTGATCCACTTCCAGAATTAATTCTTTCACTGCTGAATACAAGCTCTGCTGCACCTCATCTCTCTTGCTGATCAATTCATCTCTTTCATCCTATACAGAAGGAAAAACACATCAGCAACTCGCATCCAAACGCCACATACACAATGTGGAAAGTGATACAAAAAAACGTTATTCCTTGCAAAGTCTGAATAGCACAATACACACCTGACTTGGGATGGGTAAAAAGGCAAAGTTTGGTTTTAACCTCCTATGGCAGGGGGGCTGGAACTAGATGATTTTAAGGTCTTTCCCAACCCTAGCTATTCTATGATTCTATGACATGACCACATTGCATAACACAGCATCCTTTACAGTGTAAAGATATGACATTATCAGACAACTAAAGAAAGTTTCTGCATGACTGTTGATCACAGTAGAAGTCCTAACAGACACTGTAAATTTAAAATGTCCTACTTGTGCTGCAGTTTTTGATTGTATCACACAAATGAGAATTTGGATTTTCCACAAAGTCAGACTGCAGAAGATTTATTGTTGGAGAAGAATGCTTTAGAATAATAATAAATCCTTTTACCAATTTTTTCCTTGCCTTCTAGCAGGAAGGCCAGGTGACCTGTAAACTCCCTATTCATTATCTGCAGTAAGATCATTAACCTAAAGGTAATTTTCTACAAAAAGAAAGTTTCTCTTGGGTGACTGGCAGGATTAGTTCTGCTCGTGGGAGAGAAACACCACATTCATATCAGCCAAGGTACCTAACTGACTCACCAAAACCTTTCAAAAATGAATAAAGTGCAGTACAGCAATACGACTTCAGCAAACACATTTAAAATGTTTTAGGTTATACCTGAAAATAGTCACAACATATTGCTTTAATTCTCCCAGACACACAACTACCACCCCTTTCCTGCCTTAGCATAATGCATCGCTGCACACGGGAGATGCAGTACGTAACCATCCTTACCAACACAGCTATGCCTGCACACCCAGGCAGGCTTTTCAGATCTGTGCTTACAGAGAAGTTACACTAGATGGCAGTTTTCCCCTGTATAAGTCCACCCTTCTACACAACCGTATTTGCACACCACGCTCTCTATCCATCCCCATGCCAGGGAAGCCTATACTAAGGAGCTGCATGCTGCTTTAACAAAAGGTTTTGAAGACAGATACTGCAGCTGCACAGCTATCTAGCTACACTTACAGGACTAAAATACCCTGTCAGTAGCTGTTAAATTTCAGCTCTTGAGAAAAAAATAATTCTAACCTACCACATTTGTGCATAACTGAATCCTTTCTTGAGCCAAGTCATACTCTGTCCAAACCTTCTTCAGTTTTTCCAAGGAACATGGAACAGTGAGACATCCTTCTGTAACCACCTTTATGGCTTCCAAGAGCTGCTCCCCAAAATGACTGGTCTTATTTGCATGCCTAAGTTTTTAAGGAGGAAACAACATTTTGCCATGTTAGTAACAATTTCTGTCAAAAGGTAGCAGCAGCAGCAATTTGTCTCATTTAAATCTACTTTTTTCCAGGAAGGAGGAAGGACCAAGAATACATTCTTTATACTTCAAAACTAATGAGGCTTTAAATGAAAATTCCCTCCTGCTCTTAATTTCCCTTTTGTCCTATTCATCTGCCATGCACATATATGCCAATATATTACATTCCTTCTTAAAGGACCTGATGGTCATTTCTATTTCAAGTCTTTGTCTCACCACAGTTTTGTCTCTTCTTTTAAATCTAGAAGGATAAGCTGTGCTACTCGGAGATACACTTCTCCCAGCAATACAGACACCCAAGGAACTCTGACTACACAGTTACTTTTAACACCTAGCTGCATTTACTAATTAGCATCTTCCTTGAAGAGGGAATTGAAAGCTCTTCTTGAAATAGCTATGGTAAAGGAGCAGAAGTGAACTGAAGTCATCTGATAAACACTGAGAAGTAGGCAACAAAAATTCCAATGTGAGCTTTCAAAAAGCTCAGGTTTCGGCCTTGCTTCTGGGAAATACACCCCTCAGCAGAAAACACTACATTTTTCTTAGAAAATTAACAAATGAAATGCATGATTTCAAGAGATTAGCAGGTCAATGAGAAATAGTACTGGGGGGGCCAGGGGAAGGCAGAAAACAGAAACAAAACAACATACCTAACTTCTTTCAATGCCTTCACCTTAGCAGCCAAGCTTCTCATTTTTGTTCCTATGTATGTATGCAGGGTCTTCTCCAAACTTTCAGTAGTTCTCCTAGACAGTTCCTTTTCTTTCTGAATTATTTATCATTTTCGGAGCAGTGTTTCAACAAAGGGAGGTAAAAACAGACCAACAGTCAAAACAGTCAGTCAGAGGTACTAACATGCAGACCACAATTTAGACTTTTGAAAACTAGAGATAAACACCTAAATGCAAGCACACACACATGCAGAACTGGCCCTCTTCAAAACACTAACAAAATGCCTAGAAGGACATGAAAACCAATGAGAATAATTTTATTTTAATAGCTTCTTAAAGGTTAATGGTTCATTTCCTTTCTCTCATTTCAGTAGTGATGTGCTCAAGTATGTTTCCTCAATTACCCCCCATTTGCTAGCAAGTCTTCAGGTAACATGGAATTTTTTCTTCCCTTCCTGAAAAATTCCTACCCATTAGTTGGGGGAAATTAAGTCCAGGACCTCATTAATCTCCTTATTGCCATCACTACCAAGCATCAAAGTGGAGCAGCAGAACAAGTACTCCTGTTCTACAATGCTGTATGTACACCCATCCTGACCTTCCTACAAGGAATATTCTTAAGACAAAATAAGGAATATTTTTGACACAGAAAAAGCCCACACACCACACAGGCTATATTCCTTAAGGTGCAAAGGGTCAATCTGAATTTAAAAGCTTTTGCTCTCATACCACAGAGATGCTTTTATAAACTCCCACTAAAGTAATGAAACAGTCTTTACATGTTGTAAGCCTTTCAGATTCACTACATATCCCTGCATTCAAGTATTTTTTCTTAGATTTCTTTTTAAAAATCAGACATGTATTCTGTTGCTTGTTAATTTATTTTGCATAAAAGTGCACAAACATCGTATCTTCAGTGGATGGAGAATCTGTGCAATGACAGGATAGCATACGTAGAAACAGAGGTGTCCTAGGTAGAGGTAATCAAGTAGCAAAGCTGGTTGTAAGTAGTTTTATTTCACAAGAAAGAAAAAGGAAACAGCTGTGTGCAAGTTCAGGTTTGGGGGGTCAAAGAGATTTACACAATGGCAGATTTTCCTTTCATCTCTGTAACAATCAGAGTTTGCACATTTTTTCTGAATTCATGCAAACGTAACACCTTTCGCACGCTCTCTTATTACTGCTGTTTACTACATTTAAAACCATTCACAACATTTGTAAGCCTATCAGTAACTATTACCAAGGACTGTGCTTCTCAGATAGTGCTAGGAAATTCACCTGAAAAGAAATATAAACATCTTCTCTATCACAGAGCAATTAAGGAAATACTTCCAGGTCTAGGATTCCACAGCTGCTGTGATTCTGTGATGCTTAGGAATTTTCAGCCCAACACATAGAAAGCTGTTTTTCCCTCCTAGTGAAAAGCCAGCAAGGATTACATCCATATATACAAACATGTTTTTAAATCACAGAACTCCATGTTTAAACTGAACACCTACATCCAAAGCACCACTTGCATCAAGCACAGTAACAAACCAGTACATACACCAAGGGGAGCGAGGGTCCAGCCTGGGCTGCAAAACACATGCAAACACACACTGACAGCCTCTCCTCCCTGCACCAGGGCAAGTCTTCGCTCAACCAGTTTAATCCTCTTGCATTCCAAACAAGAGTGCCCAGCTGAACTGCAGCATAATGAAACCATAAGACAGAAGCATTGTCAAGAATACTTGCAATTAGGAGAGAAGCATCCTCTTCACACTTCCACGTACCTGAAGCTCACATTTCAGCTGTTGAACCTTCAGTTCTAGCTCCTTCTGCCTCTGCAAGAGATCTAGATTCTCCCTTCTCAGAACTTCCTTCTCTTCGGGCAGCTTCTGATCTGGTCTTACTTGTGCCAAGGTGGTGTCTGGCACTGAGGTGAAACCTAGCACCTTTTCCCTTTTAAAAATGAATTAAGAGGAATTAAATAATTAAAAATAAATAAATAAAATAAACCCACAGTGTGCATCCATTCTTCTTACTGTAATTTCAGTAACAACCACAGAACACCACATCAAAAAGACTACAGAAGCACCTACACAATCATACTTTACTTCTTCAGAATTTGTATCCCCCTCCACGCCATTATTTACAAAGACTCTTACATAACACAGAGGAAAAATATATGTCATCTGAAGACAACTCTTTACATAATTGTCACAGTCACTAACTCAAGTCTTTCCCATCCAAAAGAACCACCTTACGATACCACACAGCAGACCCAGAAAAGTTAAGGTCCATAGTAATTCAAGTCTTCTACCTCCCAAATAATCCAAAGCACTTTAACATTAGTGGTTTGGATCTATGCCCTAAAAGTATAACAAAGAGCAATGTGAAGCCATCTGTGTCCAAGCACTGAGACAGTACTGTACAGTACCAAAGCTCCACGAGACCCAACATCAACTTCATCATCATCTGCATAGCTCTGGTGGCATCCTACCTTCTTTCTCCATTTCCCTCACAGCCATACCACCCCAAAAATGCCTGCAATGTGCAAAATTTAAAGGACACCAGAACATACAGAAATGGAATTGAGGATCCAGCTACTCAGGCTGACCAGGACAGCTTTGTACACAGAAGAATCCCAACACTGTGTGCCACAAAAAGAAAGAAAAGCTATTTCTTTATAAAAATTAGATTCAGCACATACCTGTAACTCAGAAAACAGGACAGAACACAGCATCAAACTAACTCAGGTTGAGGCACTTTACTATAAATTCAGATTCTTTTGAAGGACACTTCATTTCATATTAGTATTTGTTAACATACAGACTTGCCTAAATCATAGGATTAACTAGGTTCGAAAAGACCTTTCAGATCACCAAGTTCAATCATTACCTTAGGACTGCCAAGACCACCACTAAACCATATCACTGAGAATGATCTAATTGCACACCAGACTTGGATATCATGCTGGGATGTGGAAGGGCATGCCCTCAGGTCATTCATTAAAATGTTCCAGAAGCTCAAATTAGGGAATGTTAGCATATTCTAAAAAAGTTTTTTTGGAGAACGTTACTTCTTACACCCTCTCAACTTTCTAAACGCCAAGTACCATCTTTCCCACCCACAAACATTTCTCTCAGCAGCCTGTTGCCATGGCAATGCTAGCAACTGTAGGACAAGTCTCTTTAAAAAGATTTCTGACAACAACTGTAACTGCCAACTTACCACCACCTCTTGTCAATGTAATTACAAGGTGCAGAGAAACCGCTATCCGCTAAAGCTGACTTCAAACTGTGATAGCTGGCTTTATTTCTTGTAAGAACACACTGTTACATTCCTACACAAATCACCAAAATACATCTGTCTGCTCAGTAAGTGTACTTTTGCATTCCACATTTGTTTATACACCAATATTTTAACAGAGGTAAATAAATAGGGGGGAGCTACCAAAAGCCTCAAGGACAAGCATACGGAAATTACACAGATGCTAAACCAAACACCACTCCATTGCCTATCACTGCAAAAATCTGCTAGAGGTCTCATGTCCTGCAACCTTCACTTTCAACGAAGCTTTCCAGCATCATCTCCGCTTACTCGCTGCCACCCCTTCCTTCTTTTTCAAAATCTTGCATTAAGATACATATGAACAGTCAGTCTCTGGAAAACAAATGAGGAAAAACAAACTATCCAACCAGCAACAACACTAATGAACGGTTTCCTACAGATTAATGTCTTAATTCCTACCACCACAGCGTGCACGCACACACACACTCACCTATTCCCCTTCATTGAGTACCACTATTACCTGATGCTGGAAAGACAGAAATTGAACTTCGTATTTTAGATACTATCCCCTTCATATAACCAAATCCCAGCAACTAATCTGATCAGGCCACTCATACAAAGTTTTCTATGACATTTCACTGTCTTACTTTGGGGCAAACATCCGGTTTCCAGGAGAATTCCAGTTCCTGGAGCCAGCAGGTCCTTGCTCAACACGCCCTCTTGGGGAGCTGTGCATCGCGTGATCAGACCTGTTTAACCACAGCGGAACCGAAATCTTCATCTTCCGATTCTGTGTTTGCATGACATCTGCTTTTTTGTCTTCTGCCTCTTTAGTGTATCCTGGAGATGTGCATCTTTCAGCAAACCCTGCCTTGGCCACCTCTTCTCCAATATCTATCTTTTCATATTCTGCTTGGGCAATGATGGCACCATCTTCAAGCTTGGCTTTGTGACGTATTTTTATTTCTTTTTCAAAGACTAGGCTGCTCAAGAACTTCTTCCCCTGTAAAATAAAATACAATGAAGTTGTGTACTGGACACTCTGCATATTTCCAACTGAAACCAGCAATTCTCAGAAAAAGATGAGTTTAAGACCAAAACCCAAAGAGCTGCACAGGTAAAGCTTATGTTTAGCACATATACTCTGAAACAATGCTGTACCTCATCTAGTCACTGTCAATTCCAGACAGAACTTCAACACCAATAGCTCTCCCTCAATGTTCAGCTTTGAAGAATTCAGATTCATAGGTGACACAAGTCCAAAGTCCCATCAACCCTCAACAGAAGTTGGCAATCATGTTATCAAATTCTTATAGAGGATACTAGACCAATTATGGAACAGTATTATACAAAATAATGTGAAAATAATTGAATTACTACATCATTTAATAGCCTTGTAATAAATAGTCCCGAAGTTGAAATCAAATATAGCAACAAAATTATTATCTGTATCTGCCTTACTGAAACTACTCATTTAGAAATTGGGATATGCCATAGCATTCAAGCAGCTCACAGATGCAAGTGAATTTAGCACAGGTTCTGTGACCAGTGGAAGTATTTCTGCCTCTGAAGAGAAAAGAACAGAGGTACTTTGTTTCCTCAGCACCAGAAAGAACTCAGGTCAGTCAGAAATAGACATCAGGCTCTGAAGATGGCACAAGCGTACTCTAAAAAATCACCCCCCAGCACAACTTGAAACATTTTTTGATGAAACCATTTTAGTTTCTAGAGTATGTTCAGGGCAACAGGTCAAGACAGTCCTTCCCAGCATGCCCTGCCTTCACAATTAAACATCCAGCTTTTAGAAGATCCCTCTGGTCACACTGTGCTGGTATTTGGCAGCATCTGTGACAGATCCATCATCTAAATTTTTCAAAATCTGTTACTCACCTCATCAAACATGTTTACATTCTGATCAGCCGGTATCTGCAGTCCCTGGAGTCTGTACTTCTTGGCAATGCTCGGACACTGCAAGTCCAGTGGAATTTCCACTATGTCTGATCTATTCAGAACCTCAGAATTTCCATAGTCTATGTACAATACCTGACACTGCAATGGTAACATAAAACACAAAACAGAAGAGGTTACGCAAATCTCCTACAGAAATATGCACTAACAGCTACTGGAGCATAAGCATTTTAACTCTTGTGCATGTTGCAGAGATCAGAATCTTCCTTGCTAAGCCTTAAGAGGAAGGAACCGAGTCAGACAAATTACAGAAGCATTATAGACGACTTTCTTCAATGGACAGATATCTAATCTAACGTTTCCAAGCCAACCAGCCTGTCCAGATATAATTTTAAACAGGAACTACTAGCCTTCTGTATCAGCCACCTAATGCTGATTATCAACTCTTTCAGGTCATCAGTGCTAACATATCACAAGAAGGCTGCCATTCTCACCATTCAGAAGTTCTGAAATTAAATTAGATTGCTTAACCACCACTCATGAACCTCCTTATCAGGAGACAGAAACAGCCCTTTGCAAGTATATCATGTTTTGCCAGTCTTTTTATCAGCATTTGTCAAAACTACAGGTCATGTGAATTTGTGTCCCACATGTATATTCACTGTTTGTATATGCATTCACACAGCAGGTTTCAAAAAGAGAAGGCGCTGCATTTATTGCTATTACCCTGCAGGTAGAACTGATACATGACTGAAGTCTTAAAAAAACAGTTCCTACCTTTTCATCGCTGATCACTTGCTGTACCATACACCTGTACCAACATCTGTCTTCAGAAAAACAGCCACCATAAATCTGGAAGTTAGGGAAAAAAAGATCATGAGTAGCATTCTGAAAATATAACCGTACCTCAAAATGGCATTTGCAATACACTACAAATCTTATTTCCACACTCTCCCATGATTATTCCAACACTGGTATGAAAACAAAGTAATGCATTTGATATCCTATCTCTCATAACAATCTTAGAATCACAGACTGGTTTGGGTTAAAAAGGACCTTAAAGATCGTCTAGTTCCAACCCTCCTGCCATGGGCAGGAACACTTTCCACTAGAGCAGGTTGCTCCAAGCCTCGACCAGCCTGGCCTTGAACAATGCCAGGGATGGGGCAGCCACAGCTTCTCTGGGCACTCTGTGGTAGTGTCTCACCACCTTCACAGGGAACAACGTCTTCCTAATATCTAATCTCAATTTCCCTCTGTCAATTTAAAACCATTCCCCTTTGTCCTGTCACTACATGCCCTTGTAAAAAGTCCCTCTCCAGCTCTCTTGTAGGCTCCATTTAGGTATCAGAAGACTGCTCTTAAGGTCTCCCCTGAGCCTTCTCCAAAAAACAACAGCTCAAAGAAAATTTCACAAGTAGAAAACACCAACATTTTACACAGCAGACTCCTGGGGCTTTTCTGTTAATGTGTGGCTACATTTTATGGACACTGACAGCTTAGTAAGCCCGACAAAGGAACACGTCAGTCACACCACAAACATGCTGCGTTTGCTGTTGGTGCGTTTTCTTCCTTTCCAAGAGGAATGTAGGTCATTTACCTGCACACACCAGACAAATCACTTTATTTAAACCTTACTTTGCAACCCTTACTTCAGCCATTAGTACTTCACACAGAAAACCAAAAGCTGCCATCACTCTTTGTATGCTTGTCATAGAACTGCTATTAAATGTCCTTCTTATCTTCTTAATAGTACTTTGTCCAGCACATTTAGCATTACAGGTTACTGTAAGATCTTCCGCAGAGCTTGAGATGGAGTAAAGAATCACTTCTCTGCCAAAGCACTGCTCTCTTGTTAAAGATAACCCATATATTGGACAACAAAAGAAAATTCAGCATTCTGTATATTATCTTCTTGTATTATCCCCCCAGTGTTTAAAGAAAAAAAACCCAAAACTATGGTCACATAATTTAACTGAAGTCTGAAGTGCAGAAAGATTTAAATCACACTAATAAGCATTTTCTCTCTTTAGGAAAGCCAGTAGTTCTTAAAGAAATCTTAAGAGAATATATCCCACAGCATAATCAAAGATCAAGAAAATAGCTAAGAAAGTGGTGGCATAGAATTAAAGCTTTTAGATCCAGGTGAAAAACAAACTCCACATATATACAACCTACTTACCTTACTAAAATCAGGTTTGCCAAAAACTGCATTAGCCTGGGGACAAGCATCTGCCAGCTCACAACTTAATTTCAAGAGGTCATTACATCTACTGACATTCTAAGAAGTGTGAGAGAGAGTGTTACGAGTTATTAACTGTCACTTTTAATAGATGCTTGATGGCTCATAACAGCCTAAAATTAAATCAAAACAGTTGCACTGCTGTTGAGACAAGTAATACGCCACCTTAAGCTTTCCAACTTCATGATTTAAAGTTGTGTTTGTAAGCCTGCTCTCATTTTCTTCCAAAAATTAATGGAACAGATCAGGGCAGGTAAAGCACCTCAGAGAAATAGTTTGCAATGAGTGCTTTTAACAGTTTAATTACCAGGTTTTGCGAGCAGCATACAGACCTTGCTTATCAATCCTTCCTCACAGATTTTAGTACCTATTTGGTGGTGTTCTTCCTTCTCTCCTTAATACAAGGAGACAACAGCTCTGGCACACCCCTCGTACTCCTTACATGCATGACTTGGGTTTTGGTTTGCCTGAGAGCAAGCAGTCTCTTTCCAGTTACAACTTAGTATCTGGAGCACTGTAAAACTGGGTCAATTCCAGTAACACAGCATTTACTAGACAACATTCTACATGTAATTCAGAGCAGGAAAAAAAACACCAGTGCAACAGAACATTTTGTTAATACTAAAAGTACACGCCTAACTTTTGTACTTCACAAAATTAAACAAAGCCGTGTGATTTGAGTCTCAGAATGCCAGGGTAAGAACCTAAAGGAGAATTACCTATGGCTACAACATCTAAAACTCCCTTTATTAGAATACGGTATTCCATTAACAGACCCAGTAAAGCTTGGCTCCCCCTCCCCAAGTTTCTATTAGGGACATAACAAGCAGCATTACTCCTCCAGCTGGCTCAAAGGCACAGTGTTGACTAACACACACCTCCCAATTAGCCAGCAGCCCAAATAGGAAAGGCAGGCTTTGGTACTCACTCTGGATTTCCCCCTCTCCCTGCTGCACCCTCACATTAATGAAAAACATTGGTTTGGGTTTCTTCTTTTCCCTCACTCCCCTCATCCAAAATCCTCCCGCCCATCTACGCCAAACTTTAAAGGGCCATGCTAGGTCCTTTAAAGGCTCTGAGACACCTCCTCATCAGGCTCCACTGAAACTGCCCGGAATGCTCAGCTGGAATAGGGGGTTGTCTACTCCCAGCAGGGCTGCAGCTGCCTCCTACAGCACCCTAATGACAACAGCAGATAGTTTAACCCTACATTTGTATTTTTGTCCCTGACAAACATTCATGAAAACCATTCAAATGGACGGATGGGCAATTCTTTTTGACGTTTCACAAAAGAAAACTTATTTCAGCTTAAAAGGGAACAGTAACACTTGAAATTCTGAAATCTAAATCAAGTTTTTTCCAACATGAAATGGTGTCACTTACTCTCACTTTCATAAAAACTTCCAGGGGAAGGGAGGGGGCAATTAAACACCTCAGTTAAAATCAAACAGTTCTTTGAATTCACCTGTGCCCAAAATGTTACAGCATCTTCAACGTGGCTGCCCACAACATCTTCCACAACTGGAGGGAAGGGAAAGAAAAACACACAACGAAGTAAATTATTCTCCACTGTAAGATTACTCGTGTGTCTGTTTTAAACACCACCTCGCAGTACCTTTGTCATGCTCCTTGTCTCCGTCCATAACAACGGATTCTGAAACAGGACAAGGTATTTGTAGTTAAAGACAGAAGCTGACCCGCTCCCTCAGAGGGCCGCGAAGGAACACGCACCCACCCTACGCGGTCCCCGCCTCAGCACACCACGGGTTCACGGCTTAGCAGGCTCCCGCCGCCTCACCCGTCTCCTGCCACGGGAGAGGTGCCCGTTTCTTTAGCTAAAAACGCGTTTTAACGCACAGGCTTCCGCGGCCCCGGCCCCCTCCCCACGCGGCCCGGCGCTACCTGAGGCAGCAGGGCAGGCACACCTTTACTGTGTCTGCTTTGATTCCCCACTAAAAGTCCGTTAGAATGCAACTTCTCCCGGGTCTGCTCCCGGGCATTCTGCTGCACACTGAGC
>JANHGB010022622.1:16465-29461 GCA_026283785.1 Coracopsis vasa
TGATCCTTCTTTGTTTAATACAGAACAAGATGTCATTAAGTGACAAAGCAAACATAACATTCATAGAATCATTTAGGTTGGAAAAGACCTTTAAGATCATCAAGTCCAACCATAAACCTAACACTGCAAAATCCACCACTAAACCAGATTCCCAAGATTTGCTTTTTGAAGGATTTATCACAAGTGTCAACAAGTGGACTGGCTATTTCCATTATTAAATAATTTTTAATTTTTCCAGAGCATACTGTACAAAAGGGGTAAATTCATCATCTTTATGTTCTTGGTTATCAAACAGGCATTTCTGCTCCTGAAGTTCACAGAAGTTATCTAAGACATGCCAATGAACTGATACATAGAAGATGTCATCTTTTCTAGTGGAAAACAAGAGAGTTACAGTTCTGAAAATTGTCCTGCCATGAAAAATCATTCAAACTTGAGGGCTAAAATAAGTAGGCAAATGAAACATGCCCAGGAAATGTGCATCTTGACAAAATCTATTAAAGATATGCTTCATGATCTTTTCTACTGAACAAATTTTGAAAAACTATGTGCATACTTTAATACACGTTTGACAAGAGATCATGTGATGTGTATCAATAATAACATGTTTACTAGCTATTATGGATATTTCTTTTTAGTTTTATAATAAAGACGAATTCTGCTAGTCCTCAAACCTTAAAGTTTAATATCCAGAAATAATGCGAAGAAATAGCAGACTAGGTATTTCCAGCTATCTCTGATAGCCAAAGTTTTAACAAAGACCACTACAAAAAATTTACAACCTGTTACACAGAAGTTAGACCATATGGTCATAATGAATACTCTTTTGGAGGAGCTCCTGGTAGCTTTAAAATCTACGACTTAGCACTTTAACTATGAACTATTAGAATCATAGAATAGTTAGGGTTGGGAAGGACCTTAAGATCATCTAGTTCCAACCCCCATGCCATGGGCAGGGACATCTCACACTAAACCATGTCACCCTAGGCTCTGTCCAACCTGGTCTTGAACGCCACCAGGAATGGAGCATTCACAACTTCCTTGGTGTCCTGGGTTCAGCAGTAGCAGTCATTTTTCTCCTTCGTACCTGGTGCAGTGCTGTGTTTTTGACTTTCAGCCTCAGAACAATGCTGATAACACCGATGTTTTTAGTTGTTGCTAAGTAATGTTTACTCTGACCAAAGACTTTCTGAGTCTCATGCTCTGCCACGGAGGGGAAGTCGAGAGGAATCAGAGACAGGACACCTGACCCAAACTAGACAAAGAGGTATTCCATACCACAGCATGTCATGCCCACTATATAAACTGGGGGCAGTTACCTGGAAGGGTTAGATCACTGCTTGGGTCGGGCTGGGTATCAGTCGGCAGGTGATGAGCAGTCGTATTCTCTTCCCTTGTTATTTCCCTTATTATTGTTGGTGGTAGCAGTAGTGGTTTTGTGTTATACCTTAGTTACTGGACTGTTTTTAACTCAACCTGTGGGAGTTACATTCTTTCGATTCTCCTCCCCATCCCTCCGGGAGTCGGGGAAGGAAGGGAGGGAGTGTGCGCGCGGCTGCGTGGTTCTGGGTTGCCAGCTGGGCTTAAACCACGACAAAAACATATCCTTGTAGTACCTTCAGTTTCCTTTTGCTTGTGTTAGCTGGGCAAAAAGTGTCATGTGGTCTGGCTTATTACAAATAAAGCTTGTGCTTATTCGAAAGAGTGCATGTATTGCATATCCTGCTGGCTGTTGTCAAAGTGAATAACATCCAAAGTCTCCCTGTTCCACCATCAGCAGGGAATTAATAGAGATTATTCCCACCTTTCTTTTTCCTGGCACTCCCCATTTACTGGGTACAACAGCTGTAATACCTTTGGGAACTCAGCCACTGGTAGAACTATGTCATTGGATTAAAATTTAAGGTAATAATAGTCAGTAAAACAATATAGATTTGGGGAAATTTACTTGAGATTATTTATTGTGAGCTGATGTGAATCTCTGATCACTGTTCTGAGTGTTGAGAAGAAGAAAATGACAAGCAATTAGACACACACATGAACATCTGGTCCCCCCTTCCCCCAGTCCAATTGTGGTTGTTTTGCCCTGAGTTGTACTCAGTCCATGCAAACACCTTTGGTATGGTGATGGGCAGCTGGGAGGTTGAGGTGGTTTATGTGGTAGTTCGTCTGCTAATCCATGTCAGTGGTTCCTTTGTGGATCACCTGTAAGCAACAGCCCCTCAGGGGTGTCGCTGCCCTGCTGTGGTTTGCCCACTGTCACAGCCCCTTGAGCATGTCCCTGCTGCCTTTTGGGTTGGAGTGCCCCATACCCACCAAGTATGTTTCCAGCCCTTGCACCTGCTTCTGTCTGCCTTAAATATGCCTGGGCAGGCACGTTGTGTGCTTCTTGGCTAGACAGAAGGTTTTCCCACCATTTTTATGTCATCTAGGAGAGGCTGTAGCCAATTTTGACTGACATATGGCAGTTCATGACCTCCTCCAATGCAGGTCAGCTGCAGCTCCTGCTACTTAAAGCCTATAAAACGTGCATATTTGTAGCCAAGAAAAGAGGAATAAATAAAACAGATAACATAATGTGTACCTTTTGTTTCCATACAAAACTATGGAGATAAATGGAGGGCATTTCCTCTGCTGTTTGTTTTTTGGTGGTTTGATTTTGGTTTTGCTTTTTTTGTAGAAGGCAAGGTATTTGCATTATACTTCATGGGATGAGTGAGATGCTTACTATGAAGGAAGAATATTTTCAGTGAACTTTAGTCTTATATAGGCATCTAATAAGAATGTTTCTTTAAGAGTGGTATTAGATAGGAAAGACCAGCACAGAAATTATGTTAGAGGTCCTGTCTTATATTTTTAATTAGTGGTTTTCTTTCTTACCATACAGCTGTTATAATTCCTAATTAAGCAATTAACTGGACTTGTTGGGGGAAAAAAAAAAAATAGAAAATTTGAAACTTACATCTGGTTTATAGTCCCTAGGAATATGAAGAGCTGGTCAACATGTGAATTTTCTTGTTAAAATTCCAACTTTCTGTTCAGACTTCTCTCAAATGTCCAACTTTATTCTGACTAATGTAACACTTCAGGAAATGTCCTTGCTCTCTCTGAATGGAGTGTCTCATTTTTACATTGGTTACAATTGGTTAGGTCACTTTGCTTTTGCATTTTTATCCTAATAGCATTTTTCTTCTTGTTCTGTAAAATAATTTCCTGGTTCCGTACTTTCTTGAAAGTATGTCTTTCTATCGCTCATCATAAAGCTTCAGCATTTTACAGAGATCTTCAAGCATAACTGTATAATTATCAGTTTTATGTGAAATCTGGTTTGGTCAAACATGGTATTCTTTTAGCTCACTTGTGGGAAATTTATAGAATCCATTGTTGTATAGAACTGTGATTTTTAAAATATTCATATAATAATTATTCATTATTTACTTTAAACTATGTTGTTGTTTTGCAAAGGAGATGAAATCCCGTTCATGTGGGCAAAAGTATGGAGCTATAGAAAATTGTAAATATTGTATTTTCACTGTGTGTTAGAAAAATAATTTTACTTCCTGTCTTTGTGGCAGTTAGGAGTTTATGGAAGGAGATGAATGAGGCAAAGAAGTTTGTATAGCAAACAGGGTTAGAATTGTACAAGCAGTTAAAATTTGTCTTGGTAAGCTTCCAAAAGCTATACTCTAAAGGAAGCCATGTTGTTAGTATGTTACAGAACCTTTAACCTGTAGTTCAGTCTAAACTTCTAATAAAAGTAAGAAAGCTTGCCCTTTTCCTCAGGAGTTCCTTGAGGCAATATTTTAAACATTCTGAGTCTGTTTAGTTGGTTTTATTTCAATACACATTAACTTACATGAGCATGTTTATTATGAAAATTTGTAAAAAGAAGTTGTGAAATAATGTTGAAAGATGGAGAACAAATTAGTATTTTAACTCATGGTAAATGCCAAAATTTTGAATGAGGTGACCCCTTTAATGTAATGGGCTTAATTTTTCTTTTATTTTCAATTCATGTGCAAATAAGACTATTTCAGTTCTGTTCAATTTTGCTCTAAGTGATCAGAACAGAGTTTTGTTTCAAACAGCTGAATATTTTAAATAAATCCAGTGGTGAAGTTCCTTAGTCTGATGATATGTTTTTGAAAGCAGACTAGATAACTAAGGCAAGATATTTTTTCCAGCTTTATGGTTGCTTGTTATTCTGTCTCCTCCTGTGTTCAGTGTATATTTTTTGCCTATAAGTTTCTCCATAAGCTTTGTGTTTACTAATTCTCCAAAATACATTCTAAATTGGGTTAATATTATCTTCCTCAGCCCACCATGACTGAGAGAAACTAGAAAACTGATTTATAGAAGTTGGTTAAGAAAAGAGTTAATTAAAACTTACAGCAAACCTAGAGATTTCTGATAGTAGGTTCTTGCATCTGGTAAAAAGCTAAGCAGTTTAATGCGTGGTAGGTGAAGTTAGGCAGAGTTAAATAAGATTTAATTTTGTAGGCAGGGTACTTAACCACTGAAACTAATAGTATGGGAATATGATGGACTCTTTAAAGCCTGGAGTCTTTTCAATTGGAATTGGAGGTTATTTAATGCAATAAACTGTTGCTTTAGCAGGAGTTTTTGCATTTAATTTGGAACTGTACAGTTCTGTTGTCTGCCTTATTCAGGACATCAGCATGGATGATCATAGCATTTTTCACAGCCTTAGGTTCCATAAATCCACAATTTGAGCTCATACCCATGTGAGAAAGAGCAAAGTACTGGATTAGCAAGGAAGGTAAAGGAAGAACACAGTAGACCTGAATATGAATGATACTGGGACAGAAGATTTGTCATTCATTTATTAGACATCTACTCGGAATGATGTTCCAAAGGTATGACACTCAGCTAATGGGAGGAAGATGTTCACATTGAAAATAGAGAGGGAATTTTAAAAATGTATCTCCACTTTGCAATGAAAATGTAATTAACCTATGAGCAGCATGCTACTAATGAAGTTTTTTTATTATTTGGACTGAAACTAGTGTTTCTGTACAGTATTTTAATATGCTATGTAAATATACTAGGTGATTTAGTTCTAGCTCAGTTGTCTCTAACATTAACACTGCGTTGCATGGCATCTGTGTGTCCTTGAAGTTGCAGTTGGTTTTCTTGGAAAGATTTTATTTTTGAGGAATTTCTTCTGTTTGTGTAAGGAAGAAATGTCAATTAAATGTAAATGCATTTTGATTTCTTTTGGAGCAACTGCATTAAAATTTTGCTAGGGAATTCTTGATTTTCACTGGACTTCCTTAGTTTCTGAAAGGATTTTATTCATCTGCCTCATGTAGTATCCTTTGTGCCTATGTTGTCTCTGACAGACAAATTCATTCTAGTTCCTGCTGGTCGAGTCAACAAAAAAAGAATAATCAGCTAAAAATGATGCCAACATCAGTACTTATGTCTCTGCCTCTCATATTTTGGCTTGTGTGTAGGTGGTAGATGTATAAAGTACCAGAACTGTTAACCATACCTATTTTATCTTTTTAGAGGAAAAAGGTTTGATCATGAATGTAAGATGAGCATGAATGTAAGATGAACTCCAGTATCTCTTCAGCCCCTTTAGTATGTCTTACTCTAATAACATTGGTGCTAAGTACTGGCATCATTGAACAGAGTTTCATCTTCTTCCTATGTCATTCTTGTATGCTGAGAAAGAGAGAAATGGTCCTGTCCTCTTTGGTAGGCGTTTCATTCTCCTGAAATGGAAACCAGTTGAGGAAGGCAGTAGAGATTAGAGGCAGCCATCCAAGCAAGCCCTTGAAGAGGAAAGCAGCATCTTCTCAAACAGCCGCTTCCTCCTCTTGAAGGCAGTGGGAGTTGATAGTTGGCCAAGTCTTGCAGCTTCTCAGTCACGTATACGTAAGCATAAAGCAAAATGTTAATACGGGATAACAGGTGGGTTTAGAACAGTCTTCTAAAAAAAAAAAAAGAAAATATATATGTAAATTTCTTGACTGGTGGTTGCTTACCTCCACATTTAATTGTAATGCGATTTCCACAGATGAAACTTTCAAAATTAAGAGCTAAAGAATCAGGAGCCTAAAAAGTAACTGAAATATCATGATCTTCATTTGTTCTTCATCTGAAGCAAATTTTATCATGCTTATTAATTACTAAATAGAATATGCTATCCATGTGTCATGTCATTTGTTAGTTTTCTTTAGCTCTAAGCTTTGTATTGTATAAATTCTAGCTGAGCTGACAAGTAGCATATCGCTCTTGGGCATGTCTGATGTTTCTACCCTGGAACCATTTTCTAGAGCTATAGGAAACAAGTTTGTCAGTGGATGGGGAGAGCTGCAACTGCACTAAAGCTAATGCATGTGTTGATCTGTGTAAGTTTAAAGTTAGATCTGTGAAATGAGTCATATTCTGATGTCAAAAGATATTTCTTTTTTGTTTGATTTTAATTTTGTTGGTAATTGTTTTGGCACAGTTTACTTGGTGATATCCAGTGCTTGCCTTCAGGGCTGCTTAATACTTTCTCCACATAGTGACAAGATGCACATCTATTAGTTGTTTATGCTTTTTGCCACTAAGATGTTGTAATGTTGGGGAAGAGAGGATGTTGGTGATGGATTTAGGAAGATAGTGAACCACATAAACTAACAGTTCACCTGTTTACACCTGAAGTCTGGAAAATATAAATTGTAAAAAATGTTGATAAAAGCCACAACCCCAAAACCTTCTTTTAGGTTCCTCCTTTTAAAGGACAGGTAGCTTAAATATGCAAGGTTAAAAATCTAATTTAAACTTTAAATATATTTTGAATTTACTAGTCAACTTATATAAGTAACATACATATATTCATCTTCTTATATGGATACATTATTTCTGTGATTTATACTTGGAATTCGGATGTAACAATGAGATATCAGAGATTGTGTCTCTTTCTATGAAACAAAATCAAGAGTGGAGAATAAGGGACTATACAGCATGATATTTTTATTTTTTAGTGTCAAAACCAGACATGACTGGTATATTTATCATAATTTCTATGTTTAAAATAACATTTGTTGTTCTTCCTAATATGCTAAAAATAAGCAGTTTTCAAGAAGTACTTAATCTTATTTATGCAAAGCCACAGACTCTCTGCTACATGTTGCCATATGTTGTAAGAAGTTAAATATGTATTTTCTTGCTTTACTCATCTTTTGCAAGCCATCATTACCATATTACATGGTGCTTCTGTCAGAACAATTTCTAGAGAACATAACCAGCAGCATGGGGATAAGTACTGTTAAAAAGCAACATCCCAATTATTTTGCTTTCTTTTACTCTTCAAAAGTGGTAGTATAGAAAAGATAAATTAAGCCAGTACATTTTGGATTTTAATTTTTGTTTGGTTTTGTTTGTTTGGTATTTTTATAGCAGTTTGGTTTAGTAAACTTCTCGTTGTTTTCATGCAGATTTTCTACCCGTGTTGTTTTTAGGACAATCACAAGATTTATTTTAGGAGTTCTGATGTCTCTCTCTCTCTAATTCAAGCATGACAGTAAAGATAACATCATTGTGTACCTGTTTTGTAAATATTTTAATATTAACTTGAGATCTTGTTCTGGGTTTTTTAACTTCTCACACATCTCATATTTTGGGTATTTTTTTAAAGCAGTACTTTTTTAAGCTTTCAAATGGAAATAGGAAATACCTTTAGCAATTTCTATTAGATATAAATGATATATGTATGTAATTAAGTGGAATATTTTAGGTATTTAGTTAAATGTGCAATACCGATCAGAATTTTTTTTTTGGCGCTTTGCACTGTATGAGTGGAATATTTAACATTACCTTATACTTACAGTGAAAACAGTGTTTTGAGATGCATAAAGATATCCCTGTTCTAAAAATGCGGAATCTAGTTCAGATATAAGAAAGATCGTGGCTGTACAGGGAAATAAATTACTTTATGTAAAGAAGTTGGAAGTACATGTGCCACATGAAGACTTCTGTGCACTGTGCTAGGAAAGGATCTAAGTTGGCCTATGCTAACAGATTGATTGTCCCTCTGTGACTATAAAAGCAAGCAAAGTGGAAAAAAAATTGAAAAAAACATGTTAACATTGCTATAAAAAGTAAAAAACATTAATTATTTTTAAAATTTTACCTGCTCTACAGACAATAAAATCATGACTTGATTTGACAGTACTTAGTTCAATATTTTGAGAACTTTTCGAAGTAAAGCTTTTATATTTAGGAAATTGAAAGCAATCAGCTCAAAATTATGGATTTTAAATTATGAAATTAGATGTAGTTCAAAACAAGTATCTTACTTTAGACATTCTTAATATGACATATTCCTTTTAATGAACAACAAAATAAAGCAATCATGGGAATAACAGGGCCCTTAAACACAAACATTTAAAGTACACCTCTGGCTAAATGAAAAGGCAAACCCCATAATCTCTCAGGTGTTCACTAAGGTGTGACTGTGATCTGACAACTCTGCTCCTTTTTTCAAGGCTATAAAGGTTCATGTGCAGGATAG
Organism: Coracopsis vasa; assembly: GCA_026283785.1. Lineage (NCBI taxonomy): Eukaryota > Metazoa > Chordata > Aves > Psittaciformes > Psittacidae > Coracopsis > Coracopsis vasa. Next base: position 24,996 of record JANHGB010022622.1, read on the forward strand.
AAATGTCTGAAAGTCTTTTTCCAACTTTATCAAACTTGTGCTCAGAAGAACATTTAGTTCTAAGTGTGAAACCTGATGTTTTTTCTCCATTACAAAAACACAATAGCTGTCCCTGAGCAAAGAATGCTTTTTCTGATTTTCCCAAATTTAAGTAAAACTGTGGATTATGGAGCTATAGAAAAGAACTTTAGGGGGAAATTCTGCAATAATGACTGTACTCCCTTTTACCTGCTGCTTCTTACAGTATTTAAATAAGACTTGTAAACAGCCTAAAATTGGACTGAGCGGTGAGAGTAAGACATAGTTAGATACTGCTTAGATTATTGTTGTAGCTGAAAAAAGCTGGGTTGAGATTTTACAGAATTATTTTTCTTGAGTTTCTGATATGTGCATAGTTTGCAACAGGATTTAACAAATGCCGATTTCACAAATACAATTCAGCAGAAGCACTGAGGTGAGCTGCATAACATTTTGATGCTGTTTGTATTCTACTAGTAGTACCCTTTTATGAATGGAACAGACTAGCACAGCGTTAGAACCGCTGGTGTGAGAGAAATTACATGGTTGGGCCTCAGAATTATTTCTTTTCCTTGTTGTTGATCTTGCTATGAACATTTTCATTCCTAAGTAGGATTTGCTCTGCTAGTTTTAAATGATGAGTAAAGAAAGAGTGGGAGCTTTGGAACCAAACCATTTGGCACTGGAGCAATGTGAAGATTGCTCAATGTGTGGATTGAGGACATGAGACAATTACAGAATAATAGGCGTTACAGATGGAAAAAAGCTCTTAGGTCATCCAGTCTGTCTCCTTACAAATTCAGAACTCTACAGAATATTTTCCAACATTTTGTCCAGTTTGGTTTTTAAGTATCTCAAATGATGCAGATTCCACTACTTCCCTTGGTATGCTTTTGTACTGCTTTGCAGCACATATTGTCAAGTAGTTTTTCATGATACTCAGCTGAAGTTTTTCTTTACTTTTTTAATTACTTCTGTAATTTATTTTTCTTTTCAAAGAAATTCTTTAAAATTCTAAAAATCTGTCATATAAATATTGTGTGTAATCATTTGAGTCACACTGACTGTCTGTGATGCCTGTTATTCCTCTGCAGTGAAATAGCACAGTTTTAATTTTCAAATGTTTTTCTGTACATATCAATACTGCTGTATTTCTAATCACTTCCATTGGCATGCTAAGTACACTTAGTTACTTACAGTTACTTATCAGTACACATGAGCACCTCTTCATAGTGAACTTCTACCATTTCCTTGTGGACAGATGAAATGGTAGAAATATTTTGGGTACATTGGTATGGACCTCTGTTCATGGTTTCCATGTTATTTCAAAGATGCGTGTGACAACAGAGCAAAGGGAAGAAGGTGTAGTCATAGTTTAATTATTCTGAGTGTTCATGCATGTGCATTAACGGTATTCCTCTGTAACAATATGTAAGCAATTGGGGAAGTAACTCCTGAATGTGGAACAACTCCAGGTATGAACTTTACAGTTACAGCATAGAGATGAAAGTTGCCACTGTTACAGACACTTACAAACTGTTGTTGTGGCATTCATTTGAGAGTCAGAGTGTTTCTTAAAAATTAGCTCTTTTCCCATGATTTTTTTGTGATGCTGATGTCAAGCATAGTTACTCATAAGGGTGAGTAGTGTGTTTTCTCTTTAAACTTAGTACAGAAACCAATTCACACATGCATTTATTATTTGGACAGGTGATGAATTCATTAGGCTCAGACAAGAGTTTGACCAGTTGTTAGGTGGCTCTTGAAATACTGTTGACCATTACATGACATTAAGAACTGTATAGATGTTTTGCTATGAGGTATCATTAGGGGCTGGTGGTCAGGCCAATTTGAGATTTATTAAACTTTTTCTTAGAAGTCAAATAAAGAATGTATTTTCTTTCATTGCCATGCTGTTGATGTGCTAAAATTAGAAACTCCTGACATTTAACTTCTAAAAATCAAAAAGGCAGGAGGAATGAAAGGTCTCTAACTGGGTGTTAGACTCTTTGTTCCTGCGAAACTGTTTCCCAGAGGTGTGCATTAGTCTGTTCTGAAAGGGTAATGTCACCATGTAAGCAACATCATTGGTTTCTTGATATAGCTGGACATAAGTTTCTCATGTTTTTTTCTGTTTCCAAAGATGTTGTTTACCTTTTGCCTTAGTTTTGAGTTTCACATGATTAAGGATTCTAATGCCAAACTTGTTTTCATATTCTTTTTACACAGAATGGACATGCTGTGCAGAAATCAACAGGTTGATGTACAAGGATTCCAGCAACCAAACCTGTGTCCCAAGAAAGAGTCTAAATTAACCATATGATACTGCTGATCTGTTGTCATTGATCTTTGTGAACTCTGTATTAATGAGTTAGCTGTCTGAAATTCTCTCTCTGACTTAGGCACAAATGATGACACAGATTGAAAAAAAATCCTTTTTATTGGCTGTTTCGCATTGCTTTCTGGGATAGCTCATGCATTTCATAGAATCATAGAATGGTTGGTAATTCCAGTATAACACCTATGTTACTCGAAAAATGGATGTTATAACACTGAAAGCAAGTTTGAACCCCCTCATTAAGTTTTCTGCTTGATGTTGACAAGCACAGTACTTCAGTTATGTGCTACTGGAGAGAGAGATGATTATTATTAAATTGATTACTGATCATATCCTACTTTTCAGTGATTTGGTCAACATTAAGTACATAATTTCTCTTCCAAGTACGTGCTGCAGTTCAGTACTCTGGGTAATTCAGTACTCTGATTGTAATTGCAATTTCCCTTGTGTCATACAAAAAACAGTTCAGTGACCCAGAAAAGAATTTTGTATGTCTGTGTCCTTCTACCATTACTTTGTAATTCTTAACTGTATGACAACTCGTGATAAATGGCCATGACTTCTCTATCATAAGTGTGTACATGCACCATGTATGTTGCAATGCATACTAGAGCTGCTTCAGTGATGCTTTCTTATCTGCTTTGTCTCCTCAAAATCATGATGCTGATTTGTCTTGTTGAACACATATATACAGTTATTCCTAAGTATATAAACAGTTCCCAAACAGGCCTTCATTTTATTCCTTTAGATTTCTGGTGCAGCCACGACTGACTTGGATTTTACCAAGCTGTCTGATCTCAAACCCACCCACAAGTTGGAAAGCATAAAGTGATGTTAAGCAGACCCACTTCCTGATCCACCATATATGGCAGAAAAATACGTCTGAATATGAATAAAGAAATTTAAAGTCCATGTCATGTGAGTCTGAAAGATTAAAAAAAAACCACAAAACCAAAAAAAAAAACCCCAAAAAAACCAAACCACAAAAAAACAACCCACAAACAAGCACCCTTAAAATTCTAAAGTGGAAATGGCAGAGGTGTGCCAAGAAAAAATGAATTGATTTGCCAACAGTTTCTGTGAACAAGTATGATGCATTACTTTCTTATATTAAAAGCTTTATAAAAGATTTAAGATGTAACGGTCATGGTTGAGCTGTCTTAGAGGGATTCCTGCACTTGACTAAATAAAATAACCCTTTTCTATGAAAAATGCAATCTCCATTGTTGATGGTGCTTAAAATCTGGAGGTAGAAGACATACAGATTTGGTTACTCATTCCAAAATAGCACTCTGCATACTTGTGCCCTTCCACCCCACCTTTGACTAGTACATCCAGCACTCTTTTGGTATTGTTCATACCTTTTCCGAACTGAGGAACAGAGAGAGAAAATCCCTACAATATGTGTCTATACTCCTAATTTTTTTCCTCACTTTTTTTAAATGTTCAGTTTAATGGGAAAGTGTTAAAGTGAATGTTTTTGAAATAATCTGGCATCCACAAATCTCTTAGTTGCACCTTGCAGTCCTTACCACAGAGGCTGAAGTGTACTTGAGCCTGGTTCCTCTGCTCCATGCCCATATACTGTATCTGGCAAAATTCTCAGGTATGTGCTTGTGTCACTTCCATAGAATCATACAATAGTTAGAGTTGGAAAGGACCTTAAGATCATCAGGTTCCAACCCCCCTACCTTGGGCAGGGACACCTCACACTAAAGCATGTCCCCCAAGGCTCTGTCCAACCTGGACTTGAACACCGCCACGGATGGAGCATTCACAGCTTCCCTGGGCAACCCATTCCAGTGCCTCACCACCCTCACAGTAAAGAACTTCTTCCTGATATCCAATCTAAACTTCCCCTGTTTAAGTTTTAACCCATTACCCCTTGTCCTATTACAACAGCCCCTAATGAAGAGTCCCTCCCCAGCATCCTTATAGCCCCCATTCAGATACTGGAAGGCTGCTATGTGGTCTCCACACAGCCTTCCCTTCTCCAGGCTGAACAGCCACAACTTTCTCAGCCTGTCTTCATATGGGAGGTGCTCCAATGCCCTAATCATCCTCATGGCCCTCCTCTGGACTTGTTCCAACAGTTCCATGTCCTTTTTAT
>JANHGB010022626.1:0-5000 GCA_026283785.1 Coracopsis vasa
ATTGAATGTCATTTCTGTACAGAATCTAAAAACATGGTTCAGTTTATATGTCAAAGTGTAGCCAAGGAACATGTGTCTGGACAGTCATGATTTCTGTATTTTGATCTGTGACACATTTCTAAGACTCTTTGTTCTTTCATTTTTCTAGAAACAAATCAAAAGAACACATGCCAAGCATCACACTGCTGAAGCTGTTGAAACTTACTACCAAAGGTATCACATGACCTCACCACCCCAGTCAGGAGTATTATCATGACTAGTATTTGTTATGGCAATTATGAATAAATTAGCTTGTTAGCTTATGAAGGTGATTTTCTATAAAAATAAATAAAGAATTTGGGATAAGGATTACAAAACCGTTCACCTAAAATTGTTTTCAGTGAAAATGCACGAATTTTTCTGTGTTTGGTCACTGATTAAGAAAGTGTTTACTTCTTTGGCTCTAAGGGTAAGCAAATATGTTTTACAGAGCATATGATAGCATTTATTACATACTGCCTATAGTTTGTAATTATAGGGCTTCTGTGTCAAGATTAACATTGATGATAACTTCCTTACAGCTAGGGAGCTTGTTTTGTTACAGTTGCTTGTACTTTTAAAAGATTTGTGTTACGTTACAAAAAGTTACATATTCATGTATTGCCAGTTAAAGCACTAATTTTTAGATCACTCCTGTTTTATCAATAGAAGTGTCAGAAATAGCTGTTAAGGGAGGATGAAAACCTTTTTGTCATTTTACAATATTTTACAATTGTATGCATCTTAAGCTAATAAATTGTATGTGCTACACCTTATAGTTTGTCTGTTTCTTCTATAGGCTTTACTAAAAATACTGCAGTGACATAATTGGGGCATACTGATAACTGGTAAAGATACACAATTAAAATATTTCCTTGTAGACTGACATATCTGAGGAGCTTGTATGGCAAGTGAGTTGGTAACTGTGATTATAGATGTCTGATATTTATGCTTAATATTAATCTGTATGAATCAGGAACATAAACAAAAAGCCTTCATTTGTGAAAATTAACTGTGCTTCCACAGAGCCATATATTTAAAACCTAAGCAGAGCTTCATTTTAGTAGACACTGATTTAGAATATCTAGTGTGAATTGTGCTGTTCTGGGGTTTTGATTTTCTTTTTCTAGTGGTTGTACTGTTCTGTAAAAATATGTACTGGATCATATTGCACTTCTCCTGTGCTGTTTAGGAAGAACATTGGTATGATTAAGTTTGGCTCACATCAGGTAGGAGGATTTGGTCTCCTGTCCCCTTGTGCACTGTCTGAAGTATGATAGTAGTACATAACTAATGCATTATGTATGAAGCTATATGGTGGTGGTAGGGAAGATCATTCTTCATGCTATTTCTGGGTATTTCATATTGCAAATGTGTTAACATGGCCAAATAAAATGCACATGTTTTAAAATCAGAGATGTTCTGGTTAGTAGTTAGAAAACTCATCTCAATCCTGTTTTAGTAGATTTACTGTATAGTATGTTTCATAAGCTACAGGGACAGACTACTTGAGTCAGAAGCCGGTTTGAAATGCTTCAAGCATAAACATGGCAAACATGTCTTCTCGACTTCTCTTTTGTAGAATCTATTTTACTGCTTCAGTCTGTGTGTATGCTCTTTCATATTCTCACCAACATAGAAGCAGATTATTGTGCTCCCATTGCTTTCCTAGGTTGGAAATGATCAGTTTTTGCATGTATCCATTTCAAGTGGCCCCTGTTGGGAGCAAGTAGAAGTACAGCTGAGTGGAGTAGTTTCTGCTGCTCTACTGAGACTTACAAGTCTTAAACTTAGGCAAACACAGAGGCAAATTACAGGAAACATCAGCAAGCTTTTCAGAATGGTATTGTCATCAGTCTGTCAGAGCTGTTAGGCCATTATGGAGTTGCCAGTAGCATTAGAATTATCTGACAGAAAATTACTCCATTATTAGCTGTAGCTTTGCTATTTTGATCAACTGGATGCATGGTTTAGAGCATTAATGTCAAGTAAACTTTCCTGGGTAGGTATTTTGTTTATGATGTCTCCTTTTTTTGTTTCTGTAATAAATTTTTGAAGTTTAAATATTCACAAAGTATCTTGCTTTGTGGATTTATTTTTTTTTTTGTGTAGAATTTAAATAGGTTACAGCAAAAAGCTTTTATCATTTCCTTCATTCATTAATAAGCTTCAGAATATCTTGCAAACAAAAAACCCTCTAATGTTCTGTGAAGAGGTTTACGTAAAGGTGTTACACCCATTCCACATAAGGATAAAATGATAAAGAATTTTAATGTCTGTAACTAATGAGCAGAAGAGTGGCTTCTGATGGATAGATAATGACAGAGCTGGAAAGGCTGTGGCCTTCTGATGATGTCAGTAATGATAAGCTATATGAATACAGATAGGATAAACAAACAGATTAAAATATTGGCAACTATTGTTCTTTTCCACATAGCTGCAAAGCACAAAGTGGCTTTCAATAATATAGCTTCTTCCCACCAACTCCTGAGAACAGGTTTTAAGCACTATTGAAATGCACACATCAAACAGTAAAAGTAACAGACAGTGAGGAAGGCAATATTGTTATGAAGCAATGGTCAGAAACACCACTGTGAATCCATATCGGTCTAATACCCTTAACCAGAAACATTAAGCCTTTGCCACTGATAGGATAATGACTTTCTATCACCCTTTATTGGATCCTAAATTTTTTTTTTTCTTTAGAATATTCATTTGATTGTTAGATTTTGATTTAACTAAAGTAAGCCTTTAGTATTTAAACTACTGCCCAATTGATAAAATCTGAATTAAATTTGAGAATTTATGTTTTTGTGCATAGAAAGAAATTGAATAAAGATAGGTAGTGAGCCATCATAGTTGAAGGTCATATGGAGCCCCAGATCTTTACTGTGAATAATAAAGGTTTATTTGTCTGTGATGCATCTTTTCCAGAGTACAAATATCATTTATTTGTATGTCATTAAGCCAATTATTTTTAAATTTCTTCACTTATTGTGTTTTTTACTTAATTGAGATTGATATATCTCGCAGATGAATAGGAGGCAACCCTGGAGAGTTAGTGATTGTTTTACACATTTATTTTTTTTTTAAAAGATTTCCAATTAAATACTCCGTACTGGGGTTTTTTCCCCCAAATGAAAGAGGTTCACAAGGGGTACTGACATGTATAAACTGGTATTTTCTTGCCACTGCAGAATTACCTGGCTTTGTCTTGTCTAGGTACCTGAATGGGGTGATGAAAAATGCGGCTGCCCCTGTATTACTGGAGCTGGCCAATGAGGTAATCATCTTTACTTTGTTCTTTAATCTTCCAGTGTAAAACCTGAGGGGCATATCTATAGTGACTTTAGTGAGAAATGTAATTAACCTGAAAAAAAAAAAAAAATGGTTTCAAGGCACATTAGGCATTTAGAATGGTTCCCCAGTCTGTTAGTACTTACAATAATTAGACAAAAAGCCCCCTTTATTAATAAATCAGTTAATGTAATTAGTCTCTTAACTTCAAGGCGAATGCGTAAGAAATTCTGAATTTGTATTTTGTTGGAAATTTCAGACAGATCAGAGGTCTTTAATGCAGAAACTTTTAAACATTCCCACATTGATTAAATGGAATTTTGTCAGTTTTACTTGTATTTGATTTCTTGGGGTTTTTTTAATAACAAAACTCATCTAAGTTTTATAATATTTTTTAATGATAGGAAGGTTTAAAAGAGTTCATTTTCCTGACTGCATTCTCCGTTTGTTTCTGTTCATACAGATTAGAGGATGGCTAATGAGAACTGTTTAACATAAAGCAATTAAGCAGAATAAATTCCTCAGTGTAGCCATTTCCTAGAAAAGCTGAAGTATGAAAAGTTCAGTACAGTTGTCATTAAAGCCTTGACAAATTTATTGATGCTGTTTATTAACTAGAATATTAATCTGTCTTGGGATGCAATATCTTCTTTGAATTAAAAACTGCTATCTAAAGCACTACCTTAAAGAAGATGTAAAAAGTTCAAAAGAGTGGCAGTGAGCCTCCTAGAAAAAAAAAAAAAAGATGAAATATCTACCCCTTAAACTCTAAAATACTTATTTACAATAATAATGACAGTACCATAGCTGATAGTCCTTGGAACTGCTTATGCAACTCTCAAAGGGATAGAATGAAATGTATGCTGGTTTGTGTTGCATTTTAATAGAAAATGAAAGAAGGAGGCAGAAAATGAGTGTTTGCATTAAAAATGATATGGCACTACAAACATTAAGTGTTGCGATAGCAGCAAGTTCTACATGTTACATTAGTAAGAAAGAATGGTTTCTCCCTCATGTACATTGTTGCAGCCAGCAAATGTGCGATTACCTATCAATTACTAGAAGGTTTTAATGGTCTGTGAAGTGTCCACATATCCTCATCATACAGTTAGCATACAATAAAGAATTTATATCATATTAGTGATAATGTGTAGCTTCTTACTGTTTGTGGAAAAGACAAGTCTTAAACTACTGAGAGTAGAATGTACATTACATAAATAAGTACAATCTTATTAAGAATTTAGGTAAACAACCTAATTCATGATATATTGCACCCATATTATGTAGGAACCATCATAAAAATATTTCAAGCACAAAGTAATATATCTGTTACTTGGTTTTGTATATTTTTCCCACTGATTTATAGATGATGCATATAATTTCTGACTCTAGTGAGCATATCTTTGTTTATATTACACTAATGCATTTTTGCAATTCAGATCAAAGATATCTGCAGTTCAGAAATAAATAAAAACTAAATCTAAGAGAAAGAGGAAACATACAAAGAACTCACCTGCTTCTGATTTCATAGTAGCAGGTATATAAGAAAGGCAATGCATTTTGTGACTGCTGCCTAATGCATTAGGGAAATGTGGCAATAGCCAGCACCAAATTACTGCTTCCAAACAATCAAGCTGCCATTTTTATATGGTAGTTAATATTTAAATGACATACTCTTGCATCTG
>JANHGB010022626.1:10000-20000 GCA_026283785.1 Coracopsis vasa
TTGAGCAGGAGAGCCTTGTGTACCAGTTTTCAGACTGTGACAAGCTTCAGGTTCTATTGGGATGCTGAGCAATTTGAAAAATGTGCTCTCCCTATGTATCCTTTGACTCAACCAAGTTCAAAGCCTATTATTCAGCTGAGCACTGTAATAATTCTTCTGCCTATTGCCTTATTAAATCTCTCAGATAATTCTATCAATGTATGGAAGATTAACTCCAAACAAAACTGTGGGGCCAAGTGGTGAGTGTGCCTTATACAAGCATAATGAAACCCTATAAACATAACATCATATATTACAGTTTTTTCTGTATCCTAAAAATAAAAATAAAATAGATGTTGTCATTAAAATAGATAAATTCTGCACTTGGATACTTAGAATGTATTTTAAGACCTTGAATTCCAAGTGTTGAATTCCAGGTGTTAAATTCCAGGGTGCAAAACAGCATCCTAGATGCTGTCTAATAAATATTAAGTAAAGGGGGTAATCACTTCCTTCAATCTACTGACTCTGCTCCCTTTAGGAAAGCTCAGGTTGCTGTTGTCTGCTTTCTCTGCCATGATACACTGCTGGCTCACATTCAGCTTGCTGCCCCACCAGGGCCCCTAGGTCCTTTTCTGCACAGCTACTCTCCAGCCAGTCCGTCCCTGCCTATATTGTTACCGAGGTTCCTCCTTTCCAGGTGCAGGGCTCTGCATTTGTCCTTATTAAATTGCATGAGATACCTGCTGACCTGTTCCTCTAGCCTGTCCAGGCCCCTCTGAATGGCAGCCCTGCCTCCCAGTTTGGTGTCATCTGTTAACTGCAGGAAAATAAACTCTTTTGCATTCTCCAGATCATTGGTAAAGATGTTAAACAGGAATAGAAATTCTTAATTGCAACTCTGTAAAGAGGAAAAAGTGCAAAAACTTACACAGTTTTTTAATCCTACCTTTTCTGCCCTCTTTTTATTTACACTTAGAAAATAATGTAAAGTACAATCTCAAGCTTCTTCTGTATGACTGCCTGCTATTGATTATTAGCATAATGGCAACATGTACATAAGGTCAGAATATTCTCCCACCTTCCTCTACTTTCTCTTAGGTATTGGATAAGCAACTTTCTACACAATATTGGGTTTATTTAAAAAAAAGCAACGAGGTGCAGTTTATGTGATCAAGTTGAGCAGAGCAGTGCTAGTATCCATCACTTCTTCATTTCTGAAATGCGTCTGCAGTCCACTTGCCAAGTGAAGGCAGAGGTGGAAATCAAGAATTAGAACACAGATCTAAAACAAGCATTCTGTGGCATTACAAACTGCACAGTGTAACTATAATAATTAAATTTTAGAAACTATGTATAATAAACGCTTATTCAAAACTCTGACTTCAAAATTGTCTAGTGTATTTACACAGCATACATAAATAATCTATTTGCTCTGAGAACACTACCTAAATGTGAGTTCCTTGTGTGTCAACAATCCTTAGCATACATAAAATTAATTTTAAAGTTTTATCACCTATGCTATAGAAAATGTTTCATTCTTAGGTTTTAGAAGCTCTTTTCAACTTGAAGAAGCTCTTTACACAAGAATCTCAAATTGCTTCAATCTCCCGGAAGTAAAATACGTACTTGAATCAGTCTTATTTCACATTTTTCCTTATTACAGTGTGTTTGCTACCTGATATATATACCGAAGGAATATGCTTCATCTTTCAGAAGTGTATTACCATTGACTAATTATCAGAGTATTCTAATGCAGAATCCATAAACGAAAGGTTTTGGTTTCCGGCTGGTAGCCTGGAGTTATGTAAAAATGCAGCACATTTAAGAGAATTTGCTGTGTGCCTAAGAAATCTTGACATATAACAGGGCCAATCACTAGCCTTTCATGCTGTGAAAATGCTAAATGCAGCATATTGCCAATTGTAAAAACAGTCTTGAATAGAACACAATCTTCACTTTATGTCTACTGAATACACAAAAACTTAAATAGCAGTAGGCTGCCTTCTAGTAAAAATTACAGGTGCACAGTAGGTCTTGGCAATGTTCTGTTATACTTTTTTGAGAGTATTTTTCCACATGGATGAGATTTTCCTCAAGCCAATTAGTATTTTGTTGGGTGACTTCTGACTGTGGTCAGTTAAGTTTGCATTCTAATGACTGACAGTTGATTTCACTGTTCAAAAAGATTAAATTGCATAAATTAAAGTTTCTTTGTATGGGAACACATATTAAACACAGAGTCTTTAGAAAGTGTTAACATTAATACTGACCAATGATAGTATTTCTAAGCAAGCATTTGAAGTTACTCTGAATTTTTCCATTTCTCCATCTTCCCTTCTTTGAATTCATACTGATAATTCAGCATATATTTCCAAAGACAGGAACAGGTAGTATACCAGATGTTTCAGCTGTGCTCCTACAAGTAGACATTCCCTATCTGGAATAATATATATATAATATATATACCTCATTACTGTGTATCTTCTTCTTGACTGGGAAACATCTACACTCCTTTAGTTGCCTTGGTGAGAATGGAAAGCCAGTAGTATAGGGGCAGCTTTCAAAGCAGATTTATTGTATTAATGTAAACAAATTCTCAAAACAGAAACAAAAGATTCCTCTGCTTGTGTGTCCAGAATAGATTCTGACTCTGAAATTAGAGTACACTCCAGTTTTTTTGATCTGCTTGTCAGTATTTCACTTGTTTTCATTTTAGGAATGGAGAACTATTTTTAATTCACCATTAGACTGACTGTTAACAAGCTGCTTTTTTAATCTGTCATCTAATAGTCTTGTCATGTAGGAATGCTGTTACAGAATAGGTCTCTTACCTTGGTATTCAAAGCAAACTTCTCTTACAAGTGAAAATTGCAGAAGAAACTGGGGATTCATTCTAGAATTCCAGTGTTGGATATATTTGAGCAGCTTATTTTCATCTAGTTAACTCTTGGATGAGAAAAGCACAGTGCTACAGAAGCAGGAGGCTGAGGCTGCAATGCAAATGAATGGTTTTCATGTGACCACTTTATACTTTCAACATGAATACTGATGTTAGTTTAGTGAAGTCAGCATCCTTGGTCTTTCTTTAGTATGTGGAAGAAATGTTTATTTTAATTTCCGCTTATTCTGATCAGCATGCACAACTGAAGTGAATGATGCTGACATGACCAGGTTTCTAATCACTACACACCACCTTCTTGATGATCTTGTAATACTAGCTTGTTCACTAGCCATGCTTGAGTTTTGGTCCAAATGCTACTTCCAGTTTACAAATGAAACAGTTGAACCATGAACAGGTTAATTAACTTGGCCTCGGTCCTATAGAGAGTTCATGTCAAAGCAAAGACAGGGATTCAATCTTACACTTGACAGACATGGATTTATGAGTGCTAGACTTCTGAATCCACATGTACTTATTCCCTGTTTCTTCTTTAAGCTAGAAGGGCAAAAAATGGATGAACACAAAATGAAGGGCAATTTTTCTTTTTAACCTCTGTAAGTCTGTTGTCCACTTTTTCAGAGGAAATTCAGTAGCTTTTCTGTAACAGAGCAAGGCTCAGTTTTCCCATTTCTGTATAAATGTCTGATGAATGCTACCACAGTAGTACGCTGACAAATTGATGGTGGAGGGAATTTTTCTCGAGTCAATATTGCTGAGAAAAGCTGTTTGCTTTCAAATCCTAAAAGTTACTTTTCTTTGGACTATTCCAGCTTCTCTTTCTAGAATATATTAGAGAAAGCCTGTGTCCTAAGTAGGCAAGGAGCATGCTTGGTGTTGGGCATGGCACATCAGTGAGCTACTTGACCAGTGGCATCTCAGATTTTAGATCATGGCCCTCAACTACAGTAAGTTGTTTCTGTTTATAGAAATGGATGTCTTCAAACTTATGAGGGGTAAACATCCTTTAGTGTGAGATGCATTCTTTCTGTAGCAGGGTCACCAGCATCTATGTAAATATTGCTACTTCAGTGTAATTTATGAATAGCAGTGGGAATGGGCCTTGCTGTCTTCTCTGAAAATTCCCTTCAATGCAGATAAACCAACTAAAAAAAAGGAAACCAAACCAATTTAAACTTCTCTTCAAACATTCCCCTAGCATATATGCAGCACTCTGCTAAAGCACAAGCGTTGAATCCCTGGAACATCTTGACACCAACTTTGTCCTGAAACTACACCATCCATGTCCTCTGCATTGAAGGACCTAAAAAAGCATTGCATGACTTAACTTTGCTCTACTTCTGAACGTCTCTGCTTTGGCAAAAAGCATAAAAGCTAAAAAAATGTGCTGAATGCAGTACCTGAAGGGTGTTACTGAGACATCTCAGTCAAAAAAACTGGCTATATACAACAAAATGCAAAGTCATCTGAAAGGGACGTCCAAATGTTTGACACCTCAGAACTGTCTTAAGCAGCTAATGAAAAGCATCAAAGAAAACACTGAAAAGCAGTTGAAATAGCATTTAAAACCCAATGAAAAACAATTTAGTAAGGGCTACTTTCAGGATTTTTTTTTTTTTTTACATGTAGGATCCATGACCCTGAAATCTCTCCTTAGGTTAGGTGTTCCAACGTTTTAGCTAAAGTAAAGCTCCTTTTTTCTTTCTTTCTTTTTGGGGTCCCTTTCTCCGAAAGATGATAAAGCCTGCAAGCAATACCTGAGTTTAATCACTTTTTTGACTAAGGAGATTGGAGCCCACTATTTGAAAGTCACAAGAAAATAAGCACGTCAGCAAAGCATAATGTTGCCAGCTGAGATCTCTTCTGATTTTTAAATGAATAGTTAAACATTAGGTAGGCCAGAACATGCAAAAAATGTATGTAGAACCCTCAGGCAGGAGGGGAAGACATGTCATCCCTGCCCTACTCAGTCACACTGTTTCATGGTTGCAGGTCAACAACACAACTCTGGGCTTCTGTGTTAAACCACAGGTGTACGAGAGAGACCCTGATCAACTGAGGAGAGTTCACTGGGGGGTCACCAGTATGGTGAACGGGCTGGAGCACTTGCCCTCCAAGAAGAGGCTGAAGGAACTGGTGCTTGTTCAGCTGGGAGAAGAGATGAGTTCATGGGGGGCTGAAGAGCAGTCTCCTGGTACCTGTGGGGAGGTTATTAGGAAGACACATTAAGGCTGTTGACAGCAGTGACATGGTGGTAGAATGAGAAAAAGGTATAAATTGAAACACAAGACATGTACAAGTTAACAACTTCAGGTTAACTTTTGTGGTCTGTTAACATTGCGTATTCTTTTTGTTTCCCTGAAGTAGATGCTCATTATCTATAAAATGAATTTTGTGACAGATTTTAAAGATGAAAGTTGTCTTGTATAATTAACCCTTGAACTTGTTTTGATAAGCCTTAAAATTATTGTGTTAAAATAATCAGTGCTGTTATCCAACGCTTATTGTATATGTTTGACTAAAGAAAGAGACATGATCTAAGTGTGATTATCTCAGGAAAAGTCTTACAAAGATTGAAATTCAAGGTAGTAACTGTAATTATCTAAAAGGAAGTCTATTACTGTATGATAAAACTGTCAAAATAATGATTGGGGGCCCTTACAAATCGTGCTGAAGATCAATAAAGCCAATCTTACGTCACAGCTTGAGAATTTAGAAATTGTATTTTGACCTTAATTCACGATGGAGCCATTCAAAACATACTTAATAAATGAGTTATAGTACTTCTTCTTAATTAAAAATTACAACTATTCCCAATAGTTTTCTCCAGTGAAATAGGGAATATATTTCCAGTCCACATGATGTGCATGTTATTTTACTGATTGCTTACTCTAAGGACTTATTAGTTGACTCGATCTATTATTTGTGTACATAAAATTTGCAGTGATACCTCTCCCAAAAAATTCTTTGTGGCTCAACAACCCTGTTTGGGGTGGTTAGAAAAAATACTAAAATCTAGTCCTTTTCTCCCTGCAATTTACTTTATCCTATATAGGAGCTTATCCTTCATTTATCCTACTAATCTGAATGCCTTCCTGTAGTGTATAAAGCTATATGACTACATATCTGTTATATGTTGGTTGTTTTTTTCTCCCAAGGTGGAGAACCATATGCAGTGAAGTGTGGTTTGGTGAGTTTTGCTTTGTTTTGTTTCAGTATACATACATTAAATGTTCTGTATTTGTTAGAGAGGACAAAGTGAAAGAAATGTGCCTTTCATGGGGAGCACGTGGGAGTGGGGACTCTGTGTTCACTGCATAGTCTCAAATAGGCTGTTGAGAAGAATCTCTAGTTCTTCCTTTCTAAACTTCTCAGTACATATAACTTAAAGCATGAGTGCTGTTGGAGTATACAAGTACAGTCTTACACTGCTTGACTAAAAGGCCTTTTTTCTGCAGTCTTCCTGTGAAGATGGGTCAAAAGAGTATTGAGGAACGTAGATTAATTTCTTCTTTTCAAATCACTGTTCCCTGTGCAATGCGTGTGTCTAGTTGTAGCTCAGATTCCTTCAAACTGTTTTAAAAATCGGATGAGATATGCTTTTAGTTTGTCATCTGGTGCTCAAATATATGCCAGAATACATCTTTGGTAAAATGGTAGTTTTTACCATCATGTAGTTACAGCGTTACTTGTTTAATTACCTTTTTTTTTTTTTTTTGGGCTGAATCATACTATGTATTAATGTGATAATTGTCATACCATCTCAATTAGTGATCTCAATCATTAAATTGTTTAATTTAGATAACAGTTGCTGACGCTATGAATGCAGCCCTAGTCATGATAGGTTAAAAAAATTCACTGAGAATACATTTCTCCCAATTCTGTCCCCCACAATTACAATCTAGATGAAATGTTGCTTCTGTCCATCCTACAGCAAGATAGAAAACCAGTAAAGGTGCTGTAAGACACGTTGTCCTTCAGAAAGTGACAAAACCAGCTATGTATTGTTGCTTAGGCTAGGATCCTATTCTTGACAGTAGATAGGACAGGGCATTTTGGCAAGCAGTATTTTTATGGGGTAGCAGCTGAGGCAACAACAATTCTCTGCAGGGGAGTCTAGGCAGGAGGTACCAGTTATAAGGAGTTTTGTGGTATTTCCAAGTAATTTCTTCTACATCCTAATTAGAGTCAGTCATTAGGGAATTAAAAAACTTGTTTCAGCCTGTTTAGAGACTAGTAAAATGTATAAATACCTGACCTGTTTCTTCCACTGTATATTACTGGATGCTGTGATTTGGAAATATTTTCTAACTTGGACTTGACTCTAGCATCTCTGAAGGTATAATTTCTGAATGCTAAGCCCCAAATTCTTAACTTTTTCAGCAGTGGAATTGCATTATTCAGATTTAATTTTAGACTGGGAATGCAATGTGAAGTACCCTTTTTTGTTTAGGAGGTGCAACTGTGTCTGTTCCCTATTTTTGTTTTCTTTAGGAAAGCTAAGAAGTGAAAGTTCAAGTAATAGAAACACATTTTTAAAATTATTTTTAATTAATATTTTGAATCTTTAGTAATACAGTTGCTCCCAAGCTTATCTTCAAGTCTCTAGTCTTTCTTGCTCGTCTCAAGTTCTCAAATCAGAATTTTATCTACATTTCTGAAGAACTTTCTTCTTTCTCCCTTCTTCAGGACTGATTCTCTTTTTTCTCAGTGCTTTCCCTAGCTCCTCCCACGTTACAGAACTGTTTGCTTGCGGTCAGTATAGAGAATTGCACAGTTTACTGTTAGGTTTTTTTCAGATTGGTAAATGATTCAGTAGACAGAATGAAGAGACACATGTTTCACTTACAAAATTCTTTTTCTCAGTCTACTATTGAAGCTTGTATTCATTTAGCCTTAATTTTATACTCTGAAATTTCTTTCATTAAATTAAATGAGGGCCAAGCTCTGTAAAGACTTACGCAAGTCCGCCACGTGCTTCATCTGAAACTTACAGCTATGTGGAGCTACAGCTTTTCCGTAGGTGCTAGTTTACAAAAATGCATCTGCAGGATCATAACCTGGGTTTGACATTTGAATCCTCTATAACCTCATCACTTACTTTTGTTAGGTCCTTACAAAACATTTTAAACAACCTGATTTATTATGTGTCAGCTTATGTCATGCCACTGTTAACTTTTGCTGTGAAGAAATGGGCATGTATTTCTGCTTGTTCTCAAAATGATCACTGACAGGGCTTTGGGATTTTTCTTTGCTTGTGTGTGACTAGTGTGTTTCCTTAGCTGCTACTAATGGACTTTAACAAAGATTTTTTAAAAGAATATTTTTTTCTTCAATTTTATTTCTTATGGCATGCCCAAAAATTGCGAGATTAGGGATGTTCAACTTTCCCTTATGCAGTGGTATTGGTCATTCCTTAGTGTATCACAGTCATTTAAGTACTTGTTAGAGTGATCATTAAAAACATAATTTACTGGATATAGACTTTATTGTAGAATTCCCTAATCACTGCTAACTTATCTAAGCATATAATTGGCACTAATATTTACCCCCTTCCAAGTTTTCTCTACTATTTGCTAGTGTTTAACTTCTCAAAGTAGGTGGAGAGCATAAATGAAAGACTAAATTTTTATCTAAAGAAGCTTATTTTCCTATTAATGGAAAATCATAACACCTTAGTGAAAATCATGTCCAGGATGTTTAACAATATATGCCCAAAAGTGATGTGTGGATGCAAAAGAATTGCTATTGGCTTTGCATTTTCAGTGCCTTTTGTTTATTATGTTTAATAACATGTTAGTCTGTAAAATGTGGTAACATGTTAGTTTATAAACTGTGTTAAAATGTTAGTTTATAAACTATTGTAGAATTCTTTAAGTGTCTTTATAAATTGACGAATTTTAAGAAGTGTCTTTGCTGCAAACTGAGCTTTCCACTTCATCATCTAGTGAGTGGAATGATAGCTCTGACTGACCTGTGAGCTCCAGTCTGCTGGCAGAATTTTGATGTGTGACAGGAATTTAAGTTCTGTTCAAGAAGAACAATGAAAGGAAACTGGTGACTGTGAAATTACCAATCTGTTTTCTCATTCCTGACCCAGTATTGGCTGGAAGTTGCAATTTTTTTAACCTGGGAGAATGTCCCTGTGCAACCACTTGAAGATAGCAGTTCATGTGTAATGAACAGGATCAGAGAAATTTTGGAATTGAAACAAAATAATATTTCAGAATTGTTTGCTCATCATATTTAAAATTGCAGCTTTTGGAAGCACAAATGATTAAAAGTAAAAAGTAAAGAGTTTTTTATGCTCGATTTGAAAGATCCAGAAATTTTATAGAAAATAGGAATATTATATGTATTGCCACCTATGGATAACATTGATTTCATTCCATTTAATCAATTTTCTCTGAATTTTTTCTTTATACCTTACTCAACTAACTTAAGCACTCTAAGGCCTACCTCTAACTGTGTCAGACTTTCAAAAAAAAACAAACCCCAAAACCAGAAAAAACCAAAATACCAAAAAAAACCACCAACAAGCATTCACTGTAGAACATAATGCACTTAATTAAAAAGTAGAACTAGTAAGTTGAATGTGAAACTTACAAACATTAAACATTGATTTCATTTGACCCAGATGAGATATTTTTAAATGTCAAATTGCTGTCAGTATACCAAATTTGATTATCATCCCTTCCTCTTCAAATTCCAGCATTTCAGGATGTTCATAGGTATTTTTTAGTATTTCTGATATTCCTGTAGTTTGATTGAATACTGCATCATACTCCATTGAAGTAATAAGGATTTTGCCATTGTTCGCACACTGAGTTTTGCTCTGTAGCTTTACGCAGGGGCAGAATGTATGTCAGAAATATTTTAATATACCAGGTATTAGAGCCAGAGGTGACATGGTGACTAAGAAAATCACATTATCTAGTTAAGATTAGTCTTAGAATGTTGTGAATTGTCAAATCGTTTGATACGAAAAGCAGCATTCAAAATGTAAATAAATGCTATAGAGAATTATCTGATATTCTCTGTATAGTTTTTTAAACGGCAAAGTGGTCTAACTTTTACCCAATCTGTGCGACATTCATCAGTTTGTCACTTAATGGTAGG
>JANHGB010022626.1:22500-37917 GCA_026283785.1 Coracopsis vasa
AAAGAAATGTATGTTACATCCTGCCTTTCTTCGTGATGTTCACCCGATTATTCAGTTTGACCGCAGCTAGAAGCAGTATAGAAGCTTGAGTAAGAAGAGCAGATGACGTGCTTTTGTTTAAAAGGAGGAGATCTATGCAAGAACAGTGTTTCAGTAAACTTTATTTTCTGACTGGTATTGTTTGCATAAAAACCTTAGCAGTTCTGCACCATTTTGGCTTTTACACATCAGCCTGTTGGTGTGCTGCCACTGCAGTAACTGGCTTTCTGAAAACAGAATTAATTTTTCTTAGTTGCATAGGTAATACCAAATTAGTAATATGCAGTTGTTTGGGTTTTTTTTAATTTTGCAGGACATAAGTAGATAATGTTTATATAAGCAAGAAAGATAATATATTAAAAGCTAGTGTAGCAGTCAGGTTTGTCTGATGCCTTTTCTTCTAAAGGCTTAATTTAAAAACTTGTAGAACCAGTGTGACATCAGCATTATATAAAATTCACTATGTCGATTCATTATTACTCTGATACAGGTAAAGAATAGAAAGTCTGGTAACCTCCATCGAGAAACTGAAGTTGGCAGTCTCAGAAATACAGGACATTTATTTTGCACCTGTAGCTCATTACTCAAAATAGTGTCCAGTTAAACATTTCCCTAATGTGAATCTGTGGGGTTTTGCTGGTTTATTCATCAGTCATAAAATAGCTTACTTTTTTCATAATCAAGTCATGATACTTAAATCAGTAGCCCTTGAAAACAGGGAATTTTCAGTCTTCCTCAGTTACACTCTTCATTAGTCTACCATTCAATCAACCTCACTATTGACAAACTGTTAGTTGTATATTATTGCTGCCTACTAAAAAAATTTTATTTTCATTTTTAGTGTTAATAAAGTAAATATATACACTGCCTTCTGATTCATATTTTCAAAGTTTTTATCCTGTATACAAAATGCAATTTTAACAGTGTACAAAAGCTAAAGTAAAATGTCTGTTTATTCTTACTATTCACTTACAAAAGAAATGCTTATTTCACATGAGATGCATAAGATTCAAATACGTAATATGCCATGATGAGTCCGGAAGTGTTTTATATACACTTCATGTTGTATGTTGGAAGTGTTTTATATAGTGGTTTAGTATATCATTCTTTTTAAAATATTTTCAGGAGCCTTTGCTTCTGCTTGTGATGATGCTAATCTTTGTAGCTCTTGCAAAGCCTTTAAGCTAATTTTGGTTTGTATATTCCTTTGCATTACAGTATCATTTTCTAAACAAAATACTTCCTACTACTTTCAATTGACGGTGATGCTTTTAGGAGACAACATTCAGGGAGAATATTAAAATGAGAGTCTCCTTTGCTTTCAGTAGAGTGTTTACACACATTCATTGTTGCTTATATGGCAAAATTGTGGCTTATATGGGAGATCCCTTCATGTCACAGGTTCTAGGACCCCTTTTCACAGTGATATCTGAGACTTTCAGTTCAGTCATTGAAGAGAGTGACAAAGCTTTGGCCCTGTGTTGGGACAAAAGAAAAATTAAGAACAGGAAGAGAGCAGTTTTTCACTTTGTTTATACAAGAGAAGCACACCCAGGTTAAAGGAATTTGCCTGAAGTAACACAGGAAATCTTTGGCAAAGCAGGAACCTTGCTAGCCTCAAACCTAGTCTACATTTATGGGTTCAGTGGTATGAATATACCCACCAGCTGAACTCTGTCAGCAGTTGTTCCCAGGAAGGAGGCAGCTTATGCTTGTGCAGCAGTGTTATTTTTTCTCTAAGAAATCATAAAATGAAATGTGTGAATTTTTTTAGAGGGCATTTTTCTAGAATAATTTTTCCACCTTTATTAGTAATTAACTGGTGTATGCAGCTACCCAGATTAAGCATTTGGAGAGATTACAATGCCTGTGCTTGCAAGACCTATTTGAAAATAAACTAAAGGCATCTCCTGATATACAGTTGGGTTTTTTTGTTGTATCAGTCTCAGTGAATGAAAGACTGATAAATACTCCTAAATTCACTTCTGATTTCTTTTATGTCTTATAAATTTGAAAATAGCACAGAAAGCCTTTTATCAGCTTTTAAGTACAGTGAGATAAATGTGTCAACACTGAATAAGTAAGTAAATAAATAAATTTGAAAACTACTAAACTGGAATCATCAAGTCATAAAGTGCTTAAGATTGTTCAGACCAAACACTGTTTTTAGAGGCTGTTTTTAACTTTTACATACCTTCTTCCTTAAGTTCTCATAGGCTATGGTTGTTATTTTGATTTACATTTTCTTTATACTAAGCACTTTCCTTAGGAGCTGCAAGATGCTTTTGAAGCCCAAACTGTCCTGTAAAACAGGGCCTGCTTTCTCCCTCTGCTAAGACAATCATTTGGTGTTTCAAGCCTTTTAATCATATCAGAATGGGTTAAGTTGCTACAAAGTTTGTAGTTGCTGGTTTGATAATTTTCAAAATTATCTACATCATTAATGTTTTCTTTTTATAAAAGTGTGTCTCTCTTCCTGCCAAGTGGATAACTGAGCTTTTTGTATGTTTTTATTCCTTATTTCTTTAGCCTCCAAAACACTTATTAATAGTATGCTACGGGACCCTTCTCAGATTCCTGATGGAGTTCTGGCAAATCAAGTCTATCAGGTATTAATCACAGTTGTCTGTTATTTTGGGGGGTTTCTTTGTTGTTTTTTTTTTCTTTTCCTGTGGCGGTGCTGTTATCTGTCTAGCAGAGTAAAAGATTTTAAACCTCATTTAATTACTGT
Source organism: Coracopsis vasa (assembly GCA_026283785.1). Taxonomy (NCBI): domain Eukaryota; kingdom Metazoa; phylum Chordata; class Aves; order Psittaciformes; family Psittacidae; genus Coracopsis; species Coracopsis vasa. Next base: position 25,271 of record JANHGB010022626.1, read on the forward strand.
CATCATAAACTATCAGTGAGGTCAGGGTGCACCATAAATGGCAATGCAGTATTTGTGAGGGGAGCATTTCACTTTTTAATAGCTTGCTTTTATAGTGAATAAAAGCATGCAGGTTTTGTTTTCTGTGATTAAATCTGAACAGCATCTGATAGCCTTTTTGAAGAAAAGTAATTACTGTTTTTAGGATTCTTTTTAACTATAATGGTTTTGCATTGCCCATCACTATACTACTTCTCTTATTTGTCTGCAGTGTACTGTGAATGACTGTTGTTATGGACCACTGGTGGACTGCATCAAACAGTATCCTTTCCCATAAAATTTTAGGTGCACAATTGACGAGTTTAGGCTGTGTGGAAGCGATGTGTCTAGCTTTAACCTGACATAAAGTTCTGCTTCACAAAACACATTTCATACTCCTCTGTTCTACATTCAATCAACTAGAGGGTCACTGCAAAGCTTTCTGTTATACTGTTTAACAAAAATCAGATGGACCATGAGAAGTTGTCACTTTGGTGGCTACACATTCATATGCCTGATTGAACCTCTTTGGTTTTGATTAGTTGAAATTCATGTCTGGTTTTCTATTAAGACTGGACAACAATGCTTGGAGCGGTGGAGTTGGGCTGGATAATCTCTGGAGATACCTTCCAATCTCAACTCTTCTGTTACATAGTTAGTGTTCAACAGTATGGCATTGCTTTGTTATGAATATGAGTTTTAATTGGAAGGTTTTCAAGTGCAATTCAGGTATGATTGACCAATTAGTATTTTGAAACTCTGACATTCCATACAGTTCTTTTACTTTCTCTTCTTCATAAAGGAAATGAGGCTAGCTGTAGGAAAAAACGCTATGTAGCTTGAATTTTAAGGGTGTTAGGTTTGTGTTTTGGAAGGTTTTTTTTAGTGTTGAAATGGTTAATTAGAGATCCTCAATATCCAGTGAAAATGGGGGAGCTTCTCTCAGTACTGAATATCCCAGACTAGAGTATAATTTTTTAGGAAAGATCACTGCAACCCTAACTCTGTTTTCATAGAATCATAGAATGGTTTGGATTGGAAGGAACCTTAAAGTTGTCTAGTTCCAGCTCCTCTGCCATGGGCAGAGACACCTTCCACTAGACCTTCCAAGGAGACCAGACTTCACTGAAGTCCTGAATGAGTAGCTCTTCTGTTTCAGTCCATGAAAGGAACAGTTTCAAAATCATGACTTCCTATCACTGACCCAGCTAGCAAGACAATTGGCTCCCAAGTCCTAGGGATTCCTTGCATAGATGTCTGCATGCAGTCTGGGGGAAGATCCTGATTTCACTGTGCAGTTGCAGGATAGAACAGCTACAGTGATGTGTAGTTATGCATGAAAAGCAACACTTTTTTTAGGTGTGATACATGTGGTAGTCACACATTAAAAATATGTTCTTTCCATTAGAAATACTTGCCTGGTGTCTACTATAGGCTCAGCCCTGCTCCCATTAACAGGAGCAGAATGAAGTTCTAATTATATTTGTATTTTCTGGTTTTAATCATAATTTTATGTATTCTTTGAGAATATCTTCAACATTAAACACAGTTCTATGACAGTGGATTAATCTAATAAATCACAGTTTTTAAAAGATTGTTGATCATTTATTTTCACATGTAGAAATGTAGGAATATTTTTATGACAAACAGTCTGGCTATAGTCTTCTGAAAATGTCATGTTTAAAAGTAATAATAACAGAATATGTAGAATTATGACCAGTTTTTAAGAATAACTTGCCTGCAGTCTATAAAGGTCTTTTCTATCCTCTTCAGATTCTGGTTCAAGTGAAGTTATTGACTCTGCAGTGACATCAGTGAGCATAATGAGGAGTTTTTTAATTCCATTTTGGTACAGAAAAGTTTAATACTAAACTGTGCAAGTGCATTATCTGCAAGTATGTTGCTGAATTAGATGTTAATTTTGAGGTGCATAAAATAGTTTAAAATCAATTTAAAGTTAAGGTTTTAAAAGCATAATGTCTTCTGAAGGATTGCATATTGATTTTAAATATAACTATCTAATTGTATATGCATGGACTAAAGTATGAAGTCAACCTCTTTGTAAATGCCAAGAGGCTATTTTTCAGTAATAGTTCAGATGCTTACGGGAAACTAGGCTGCTAGATTGCATGAGTAGAAAATGGCTTGTGAGGTTATTTACAAGTTTTGCCCCATGGCCATTGCCATACATCAATAACAGGTATTATTATAGACTAAGTCTAAGTGTTTCTGCTTACAATGCATTATAAATTCCATTTGCAGTATTTTTCTTACATTTCTGCTGTTCTTCATTTACCCCTTTTGTTCTGTAAATGCTAGTAGGGTTTAACATAATAAACAGTTTCAGTTAATAAAACTATATGTGTAAATGCAATGATTCCATACAATCGGTATTTTTGCTGTTCAGCGTAATGTGTTGATATAAATTAAGTAATTAACTCTAATTGTAAGGTGATCTGTAGTTTAAATTTTCAGAAGTTATTCTAAACAGAGTTAGGAACTTAACTGTTTTTAATGTAAGGTCCTTTATCATGATGTTCCATAAGGTTCTTCTTCTTAAAAGCTTCCAGAACAGAACTTTGACCTCCAGGAGGATACATTAAAAATACTTAAGTGGTGACTTTTCTACATGTTGCTAAGAATAGCGCGTTGGATCAACAGGCTGTCAGTGAAGTGAAAAGGACTTCACTATAAAATATTTCATCCTTCCCTGACATAAGTTCATGCTTCTGAAAAATCGATTAAAAGGATGTTTTGTTACAGTAAAATGTTTCAGATGGCTGTGGTGCCTATCAATTTCTGAATATAAAGAAAAAAGCAGTTTATTTCATTCTTTGCTGAATTAGAGAATTGATACACTAGTCAGTAAAAAGCAAATTAAAAGGTATTTCATTACATGTTTTAAGCTCACTTTCTTTTAAATTTGGGAGGGAAATAAAGCAAAAATTGAAATATTACCCTTATTTATACTGAATAAATGTGATCTAATTGGTCTTATTTTTGTAAAATATATGCTGATGGTACAGTAGTCTAATTTTCACAAAGTGCTAAATGCCTCTGAAAGTCCCTGTAAGGTATTTAAAAACTTAAAGTTCAAACTGTTGTTCACTTCTGAAATGCAGATGAAGGCAAATGTATTTTATCATTACTTACTTTACCTGTGATGTTTCTCTGAAGTTGGTTCTTCCATTTCTTAATCTAAAGCTATCAGCGCTATTGGGCATGAGCATGAAGTCTTGCTGCGAGAAATGCTTTTGGAAAAAAATCTCTCTTTCATAGGTAAGAATTTGTAGTAGGGACTAGCCAGCAAATCCTTAACTTCAAAGATTTCAGTGACTGTTTACTTAAGAAAAAAATAAGCCTCAACACTCTCTGTATTAGGTAGTAAAGGAAGTGTAAGAAATGGTTGATGCTGTACATGTTATCTTTTATTGATTTAGAGCTGAGCAGGAACTCAGTTATCTAATACCCTCTATATACAGCACATGCATAGACTTGCAATTAATATTTTATAGAATAAGTAGTTGAAAAAAATGCTTTAATATCTGCTGCAGTATTACTTTTGGTGTCATGAGATATTAGCCATAATCTAGGCCTTATGAGACTTAGGAGGAAGCATAAGAAATATTAACTTCAAAATGCTTTAAGTATTAAAGAACTGTGAGAGGATTCACTCATTTAGCTTTCTGTGCAATTTCTGCTGAATTTTTGCCACCTGCCTACTAACCAATGCAAGTACTCATTTCACAATCCCTATATTTAAAATCATTTTAAGGATTAATTAGGAAGTTATTTTCATTTTTTTTCTTTTAGCCTGCAGTATGTTTCTTGTACATGAGTGCCATTAAAGCACAGATTAGTATTTAAAGCATCATTTCTCTTATTGTGATAAACTTAACAATGACTTCTTAAATCCTCGACTTCTTATATGATGAGATAATAGCAAAGTGAAATGCTGTCTTTTGTTAATGTTACACTAAATTTGTGTGATCAGGGAATTTTGCTGGTTTTATCAGGAACTATGATCTTTCCTAAATCTAGGTTCAGGTTAATATTTTGGAAACTTTAAACAAATTTAAGAAATTAGAATTACTATTGAAGTTTTTGAAAGATTTTCCCATGTAATTAAGGAACAGAGTTAGTGTGCTCTTTTATTTTAGAGAAAAGATGAAAAAAAAGACAGAAATAAGTATTGCATACAAACCTGCAACTGACACTGCGAAAATGTGAGGAAGTAGTTTTTCCTAATTGGCTATAAGAGCAGAGGTACAGGTAATAGGCTTAAGCTGTAATTGCAGAGATGATGATGAGTTAAAATACTAAACAGTTGTAGGAGCAGTAAGTATAAAACAAACTGCCAGGGAAGGTTATGGAATCACCTTCAATGGAAAATTCAAGGCTAGACTTGACATTCATCCATCAAAGCTGGTAATGAAATCAATTCTGTCACGATACAAGGGAATGGACTAGATGACTCACAAATGGATCCTCAACCCAGTGATTATCATTTTATTCGGCTTGTGCAAGCTTGTGTACTACACAAATCAGATTTAAATTTTAATGTTTCATGACCTTGGATAAGCATCAGTTTTGTCTTTAAAAATAAGCTTTAAGAAATTTGTGTTGTCAAAGTATCTAGAGTGAATTAGCTCATTAGAATATAAGCATATAAATGGGAGAGCTTAATTTATTGTTTAGATTTTATGCATAGTGAAATACAGTTTAGTCATGGTTTAAGATCAGTTAGATGGGTGTATTTATTATTTCTGTCCATTGCATGTGTCCTTTAAGGTTCTAGGTGGTTAAAAAAAAAAAAAAAAAAAAAAAAAAAAGGCATTTCTTTATTATTTGCAATATTAACCCTTCTGAATCCCTCACAATAAAATCTTTCCTTTTTAAAAAATTACTTCCAAAACTGCTTGAAGATAACTTCAGCAAAACAGAAGAGATGACAGTATTTCCTATAGTTCCACAAATTCAGGCTTTGTTTGACTCTGAGAAAGACTACATTCCAGTTTTGGAGATGGCCCAGGACTTGCAATTTCTGTACTTGCAATTCCATTACTTTTAAACATGTGTTACAAAAAACGAATTCTGCAGTTTCCATATTAGTTTGCTGTTCTTCAAGAATAGTAAGGTTTTTGTATCAGCTCTCTTCACCTGAGCAACAGAGAGTCTAAGGACATGGCGAATATAGATCTCCCCAGTATCATCTTGGAGCATGAAACATCTTTTCAGTTCCAGGACATAATTTATCTGTTTCTAGACCAGTTAGCTTTCAGAGCCTACAGATCAGAAGTAACACTTTCAGATTCACCCAGAAATTGATTTGAAACCTGTATAAACTAACAGGGTTTGCTTTTTGTTAATCTACTGTTCATGAGAACCACATCATATACCATGTCCTCTCTTCAACAAAAACAAAGCTCTCAAATCTTTATCACTTTGCTTAGGATTAAAGTGATCAGTGGAGGTATTCTCTCAAAACAGGCGAACCGTTTCACTTGCCATACTGAAATGCCAGAAATATCTAGGTTCTGTGTAGGATCTTTATGGGTTTGTACCTTTGCCATGAATATATTAGTAAAGCTTTTAGCTGTATTGGGAGGTACTGACCTTTGTCTGGAATCTTATCCTCCTTTGGTTCCCACTATGTCCTTCAGTAGTAGCCTGGATATAAATCATGAAATCTGGTCAGTGTTTTCTGCTGTAATCTTAAATTTGTAGTTGCTGCTCATTCATGCACCAACAGAAGAATGTTTGGTTTCTTTGTTATATCCAGAGGATAGTATAAGAACATATGATGTGTTAAATGGTTCTGATTGAGTGTGAAGTTATGGTGAAGATGAAGCTGCAGTTTTGTTGGAAATCTAAATTAATGGGGAATCTGTAGAAAACTACTTAATAGTGCTGTTTCAATGTAATTTTCAAATCTCAGGATGCATAAATGTAACTGTCAAAGCTGTTGCGGGCTGGCTTTCAGTCAATTGCTAAATTATTCTCTCAACTCATGCAAAAGCTAAAAGATCTCTTTTAAGGTGCAGAATGCTACCTCTGTAGCTTCTGGAGAAATCTGAAACACAACTGGGCTGAAAAGGTAGAGCTTCTCTTTTGGTGGGGTTTCGGGTAAAAAAAAAAATGTTTATGGTGGTTGTGATGAGTTTCTGTATCTCTTTCCCCTCTCTTCCCCTCCCTCCCCCTGCCAAATTTATAAAGCTTCAAAACACTTAAAGAAATAGTAATCTATAATTATGTTCCTACACGATAGACAACTCACATCAATAATAAACATGGTCTTAAAACTTACTTTATAACGCTATTCACAGTACAGAATGTCAGGAGAAACCAAGTGGAAACATTCAGAAACAGACTTAAAGCAAAAAACATGTTCTTTTGGAAGCCATGTGTTAGTATCGCACAATCTGATTTTGACAGAATGATTTCTATGATTCTATAATTCTGTGATTTTAAAAGTAATCAAGTAGCCTTGAAAAAAGAATCTGCAGAAGAATATTGAAAGTAATGCTGATGCAGACTCCAGTTTTGAGACTTGCCAAGTTGATTTATCAGGAAATGTTTACCCCTTCCTGGCTTTCAGTGGGTTCTTTTAAGTTACATTTCCCCAAATTTCTGATACTAGCATTTGTTAGATATGAAAGAAAAATACTGAACTTTCTATTGCTATTTGTGTCTTCTTAAACAATGAAAACTTCATCTGGAACATCCTGTTGTCTTTTCTGTACTGTTTCAAACAAGAGCAGACTACAGTTAAAGAGTTGGATAAAAGTGGAATTTTTTTAATCAAGATTAAGAGATCACATACAGTTAATTCATTTTTATGTTATGGCACAAAACTGTCTACTCATACGTTCTGTTAAATTAGAACTTTGTTAATCTTAACACTCTTTATCCACATTCCTGACAATCTTGACAAGTTTGGAAAAATAGCCAACAACCAAGTCTGTCTCCAAATCCTAAAAAAGTTTAATAGCTGATCAGGTGATACAATGAACTGTTGCATTTCAAAGACTTGTATTTAAAATATGGTGTGGTTACAGTGAAGAAATACTCTCAAATTTCAAAAGAAATACTGCACCTATCAAAAAGAATAAACAGCTATTGCAGTTTACACCTAACTGAATGTACAACTTTGCAAAATCACTCCTGTCCCACTTTCAGTTATGAGTTCACTATATTAAAAAAACACTTCAGACTTACATTCTTCAATGGGAAAGAGGGGGGGAGTTTGCTTTAGGCACTTTTAGAATATTTGGATTTCTAAGAGTGTATGTTTTTCTTGTCATTAAAATGTTACTTGGACTCAAACTGCTGACCTTTCAGGATATTCACAAAGTATTCAAAAACTGAGTTCTGAATATTGGCCATGAAACTACTGTCCTAACCTGATAAATGGATTGGAAATAAGCTACCCAACAGTGAGAATGGACCATTAATTTTAATCAAAGGTGATGCAGAAAGGCGAATGGGATGCATGACAATGTCAACAGCCCAGTAGGTGTTAAGGGGCTACACAGCCTTACTTGTTACTAGGTAGTGCCATTAGTTGAGCTTGGGTGAAGACAGAAAGCCATGCCTGGAATTGAATGACCAGGTCACTCCAAATTCTAATGGAGAAATGGTGTTTCAGAAATACCAGTGTAATGGTATCAGAAATCAAGGACAATAGTTTAGAAAATATTAAGGGTAATATTAAGGGCTTGCTTGGGCTTCCTTTTTTTTCTTTTTTAAGGGAGCATCTTTTGTCTTCTGCAGTTTTATCTTGCTCAGTTGTTATTGTTTCTTGGAATATTCAGCTCTAATATTTGTAAGCAATAGACCTGTATAGTTTATGTTAGCAGAATTTCTAGGTCTTTGTATGTTCTGATATTGAATAAATTCTATAGATTGCAGGGTGCAAGAGAAACTAAAATTGTGGCTTCTCTCCTTCATAAATTTCTGAAAGAAAAGGATTTTCCTGTTCTTTTTTTAACAACTTTATGCTAGCATTAAAATAAAGCCAAGAAGGCAGCTACAGTATATCTGTATTTGTGGTTTCGATAGGATTAATCTTAATGCTTCCTAACGTGAGGAGACTCTTCTTTCAAACAGCAAATATACTTCTTTATTTTGAATATTTGGGGGTTATAAAATACTATATGACAGCTTGAATTAATGATGTTTATAATGAAGACATAAAAATGCAGGGATGACAAAGAAGCATTTTTATATCCGTGCTTCAGGTTTTCTACAAAGGTTCATTTAATCTGACACAGCATTGCATGCATAAGAAAGATATGTATGACTGCATTAGTAATTCTTGCACTCTTATTTAAAATAAAAATAATTATGCTGCTGTCTACTTAATAGAAGAGTTTAATAAACAATAGTTCTTATTCTGTATGTATAGCTGAAGATCAGCTTCGTGCAAAGGGTTATGACAAAACACCAGACTTCATTTTAGAAGTGCCAGTAGGTAAGTCTTTTAAAGAATTGTTATTGTTTTATTTTGAGTAGAAGTGTGCATGCTAAAATATTACAGCTACATGTTACAGCTATACAGCTGTATATTAAAGGATACTACAAATTGGGGGGGGGGGGGTCAGTAGTTACCTAATAATTTTAAGAACTTCTAGTTTGGATCAGAGAGGTTTGCTCATAAATAGTATTACCCAGTGCTTCCTCTTTGGTTACTGCATGGGTTTGTCTCATTATCACAAAAAGAAAACCAAGGAACAGTAAGAACTCCCAGACACCTGCTCCCTCTAAACTGCTCTGCTCACTGTCTTTCTGAACTGAACTCTGAAATACCTATAAATGTTTTCAACTTCTAGACCAAATCAGTTCAAAGCGGTGTAGAGTATTACCATTACACCTATAGGTCATTGCATAAAGATTTGTTGTAGTGCCGTTATTCTCTTGCCATCACTTTGCATCTAAATACAACTCTGCAGTTCTCTATTTATTTTTTTTTTAATCCTGTGTAGCAAGAAGCAAGAAGGAATAAAAGTAGGTATAAAGTTCGTGTCAAAGCTCATCTACATTTTCTGGTCTTGAGGCCATGTAAGAAGGTAATCAGCTGACGTAGAGGCTGGGCCATGGAAGACAAAACATCAATGCTGTCTAAGTGTAAAGTATTATTAATCACCTTTTGTAAATTTACTTTCATGCCAAAAGATGACGACTTTTTGTCAAGCCACACCTGGAGAGTTTTCAGTTCTCTTCTACTACTTCACTTCCATAATTCTTATTTGTGGAGGGTCTCAGAAAGCTACCAAGGACCCGAGGACATGAGCGAACAGTTGTTGTTTATCCAGTCTAAAGTTATCAGGGAAGATTGTGAAATTGCAGTATCACAAAATGGCTGAGGCTGGAAGGCATCTCTGGTGGTCATCTGCGCAAGCATGTCCAGATGGCTTTTGAATATCTCCAAGGATTGAGATTCCACAACTTCTCTGGGAAGCCTGTGCCAGTGCTCAGTTACCCTTACAGTGAAAAAGTGGTTCCTGATGTTCAGACAGACCCTCCCATGTTTCAGTTTGTGCCCGCTGCCTCTGGTCCTGCCACTGGGCACCACTGAAAAGAGCCTTGTTCCCTCTTCTTAACACCTGCCCTTCAGATATTTATATACATTAGTAAGTTTCCCCAGTAGTGTGGACTACAGTATACGCAGTACATACTTGATATCAAGATACTCACTTTTATATTGGAAACATGTAAGATTATATCCTATCCAGGAGCCTGATTAAATGCAACTAGGAAAGCAACTAGGTGTAGCTAATTCTTTTAGTGCTTGAGAAGGGAAACTGGAAAACACCCAGAAGAAGTCTTAGGTTTGTAGTATTACCCTATTAGAAAGAAGGTTTAAAATAGCCATTAATTTGTTTTGAGTGGATTTGTCTCTAAAAATCGAAACAGTGCTAGTGCATTACTTTTCTCACATTATTTTAGTCACTTGAGATTGACAAGAAATAATTTTCTACCTGTTGTCCAGTCTGAACTAATGTATGGCTGTTCTTGCATTCTCTTCTTCATGACTCACTACCTGCCTGGGAAAAGCAAATGCTTCTTAGAAATTGATTCTCAACTGACTACACAATTTATGCCTCAGCTGTTAGATCTCCTAGGGTCTAAAGGTACTAGGGGGGTATTTGGAGCGGGGAAAGGGTGTAGTAGTATAGGCGTACACAAGTTAACTTGGTTACTGATAGCATGGTAGTGGTGGCATATGGAGCTTAGTGTGGTGGCTTCATGTGGTATTTACTCATATTTCCCAAGTAATTTTGCAGTCTGCTGTAAACTGTGTGTTGTCACAGCTTCTTCTAATCTTTCTGTATTGCGTTTCTGAGATGGCATGCTCTGAGATGCCAGCTGAGTACTTCATCCCAGGTCAAACTTAGGCTAAGACATCATGACTGTGGATATTATAGGCAACTCAAAATGAAGGAAACATTTTTAAAGACCTCAGTAATCGTACCCGACATTACATTAGAGAAAGAATGATTATTTTTTTTTAGAGTGAGTTTATGATTTGTCCTGCAAAATTAGGTTGTCAACTTCAGAAAGGACTTTACCAAAAAAAAAAAAAAAAGACTTTTATTAACATGAAAAATTCACTTCTACAACAGTGAGGAAAGATGTGAACCAGAGCAAATCCCACAGACTGAAACAGAAATTCAGAATCACATTTTTTCACATAAGCCTTCTTATTCCTAGCTTCTTTCTGGTGAAATATTACTGCTTTTGCAAAGGTAAGGAAGGAGATATGTGTCTATGATAAACTTCCTTGCCAGTCTCACACCTTCCACTCTTCATTGATGAGAATTTGCTGGTTTTAGCAGCTTACCTAACTGTTCTTGTTATTCACCAGAAGTTTTCAATTCCTTACCTGACAACTCCTTTCTAGCAAAGTACGGATAAAAGTACAATGCAGTTGCACATTGGTCTAGTCTCTTTCACTTTATATTCGGTTTGTGTTAGAATAAATACAAATATCCGAAACAGGGTGTAACTAAACTGCTATAATTATCCATTGAAACAGATATTTTTTTTAAAAATGTCCTGCACATATTTGAAAGATATTTTTCATAAATGCCTAACTCTGTTGCAATAATGAGTTTTGTGGTAGATTGAGGGGGTAAATAAGATATTCCCAAACACATTCTTCCAGGCTGCTGAGTGTGATTTTAAGAGTTCTGTTTATTTTCTGCTGTCACCGTAGCTGTTGAAGGACACATAATTCACTGGATTGAAAGCAAAGCCTCATTCGGTGATGAAAGTAGCCACCAAGCCTACTTGCAGGACCAGTTTTGGAGCTACTGGAACAGGTACCTTTCTGCTATTTTTCCTTATAAACAGGACTGCATTTTTAAAAGAAGTTATGGGAAAAAATATTAGTGACTATTAAGCTATGTTGATAAAATGCATGTTACCAATCTGGCATTTTGAATGTCATTAATTAGTATGCCAAACTGGAATGCTAAAATATTTGTGAAAAATTCACATCATAATTGTTTACATGCAGCAGATACATATTACAGCAATGCTACTTTGGTACAGAATAAGTTACTTTGGTACAGAAGTCAGATTTCAATTTTTTTAGTACCTGCCTTTGCAGGCAAATTTTGCTGTAATGTTTTGAAATATGTACAAGCTGCCAAATTTGTTATAAACTCTTCACAGTCTAACCAAGTGGGCTGTGTGTGTAAAGAACTTTATTGCTCATTGGCATTGTATCTGGGATAATACTGTTTCACTGTTGGTTTGTTTGGGTTTTTTTAATAAAGTATTTCTTTCATATGTTATCTATGTTTTAACTAGTAACAACCATCTTCAAACTAAAAAATGTAGTAAGTATATCAGGTACATAAGGAGGGAGATAAGTTATGCTGGACAGAATTTTTGAACATGTCGATGGTATCGGTATAAAGATCTTTTAAAGATGGTTAAAATTGTTCTGATTTATTCTTTTAAAGATAGTCATTGTGTATATTTATACAATTTATGAAAGATCATGACAGTCAGGTGAAGTTACTGACGACTAGAAAAAGGGAAATATAGCCCTATTTTCAAGAACGGGAAAATGGATGACCCAGTGAACTACAGACCACTCGGTCTCACCTCTGTGCCTGCCAAAATCTTGGACCAGATTCTCCTGGAAGGCATGCATGAAAAACAGCAAAGTGCTTGGTGATAGCCAGCATGGCTTCACTAAGTGGAAATCCTGCCTGACCAATTTAGTGACCGTCTATGATGGGCCTATAGAACTGATGGACAGGGGTAGAGCAGGTGACATCATCCAGCTGGACTTGTGCAAAGCATTTGACACTGTCCTGCATGCAGTGGGTAAAGACCTGGCTGGATGGCCGCATGCAAAGAGTTCTGATCAATGGCTTAAATGCCCAGTTGGAGACCAGTAACGAGTGGTGTCCCTCAGGGATCAGTGTTGGGACCGGTCTCGTTCAACGTCTTTGTCAGTGACATGGACAGTGGGATTGAGTTCGCCCTCAGCAAGTTTGACAATGACACCAAGCTGTGTTGTTCGGTTGATATGCTGGAGGGAAGGAATGCCATCCAGAGGGACCTTGACACACTTGCGAGGTGGGCTGATGCCAACCTTATGAAGTTTAACC
>JANHGB010022626.1:38431-53922 GCA_026283785.1 Coracopsis vasa
AGCCTGGAGAAGAGAAGGCTGCGTGGAGACCTCATAGCAGCCTTCCAGTACCTGAAGGGGGCCTATAAGGATGCTGGAGAGGGACTATTCATTAGGGACTGTAGTGATAGGAGAAGGGGTCACGGGTTCAAACTTAAACAGGGAAAGTTTAGATTAGATATAAGGAGGAAGTTCTTTACTGTGAGAGTGGTGAGGCACTGGAATGCTGGGTTGCCCAAGGAAGTTGTGGATGCTCCATCCCATGTGGTGTTCAAGGCCAGGTTGGGGAGAGCCTTGGATGACATGGTTTAGTGAGAGGTGTCCCTGCTCATGGCAGGAGGTTTGGAGCTAGATGATCTTAAGGTCCTTTCCAACCCTAACTATTCTATGATTCTATAATTCTATATATCTTTCCATAGTACTAGAACATCCTCACAATCTTAAACATGACGTTTCATCTTCAGTTCCATTTTTTTATGTGGTGGAACCCTAACCTACGTAGTAGGTGAGGTAAATTACAGTGTTAAGAAAGGATTTTTAAAATAAATAAGTTTAGAATTCTGCTCGGCAGGCAGAAGAGATCATCAGGGAAATTTGAGGGATAGTGGAGAAGATGGGACAAACACGCAAATATGCAACAAATAGTGTGTACGAACATTAGAGGCTAGTCTCATGACCGTTACTATTTCAGCTGAATATGAGAAATGCCAAGATGCAAGTATCCAGCCTTGGGTTGGGGAATAGTTTAAAAGCAAATTCGTACAGGAGGCAGCAGAGAAAGTAAAAACAAATACTGAGAATAACATAATCAGATTTTGAAATTATTCTCTGCAGCAGCATTCTTGATTGGCATGAGAAGGGCCCGTTCTTATTTGACAGTCCCAGAAAGCAGTGACTTGCAAAACTTGAATGGAGGTAGTGGGAATCTCAGGAAGACTGCCAGTTGATGTATGAAGATGCTGTACTACAGGAAAGTTGTAGAAAAGAATTTGTGAAACATGTAACCAGAATACAAGACCTAGAAAGAAATTTCAGTATATGCAATATCTAGGCAAATAGTGAGAATGGCAGGAAAGATGCTGATGCAGAGTGCTAAACTTGCACATCAGTGTAAATAAGGAGTTGGAGCAGCTCAGGGCTCCAAGGTGACCATAATGTGTGTATGTAGAATATTTTTTAAGGAGAAAAGATGGTCTCAGATAAAAGCAGCTCCAAGAAGTGAATTTTAAATAGGTAACATAAAGATACTTACTAAGTTGAGATGGGGTGAAAGTTGAGTAGACAATTAGTAAGAAGGCACTGTTCCATTTGTTGTTTGCAGTAAAATTGCCATTGAAAAGTTGTAGTTTCTTTTTTTGTGCTGAACAAAAGGACTATCCATGTTTTGATTTGAGCTATAAAATGTGTAAAACATTTGAGAATAGTGTGTACCATTTGAATCTGACATTTTTGAGAGAAAATTCTCGTATGTTTCTATCAGGAAACCAAGACATAGCGAACTTCATCTTAATTCTATCATATATTAATTAATATCGCAACTTTAAAAATGGAATAACATCTGTCACTGAGCTTTTAGTCAAGTACCTTTAATATTGCAAAAGCTAGACTGAACTGACGTGGATCAATAAGGCTGTTTTGGAAGTAGTTTTGAGATTTTTGCCAGATCTTTTGTTATAACTGCTCATATTGAAAACAACTACAGAAATTGATGATTCTTAAACATTCATATAAAGGAAACTAAAAATATCCAAAGTGAGATTTGTTACTCCAGAAATCCAGAATTTAGTGATAGGTTAGCTATGGAAATCGGGAATATTTTTGTGAGGGGTTTTAAAGTAGAAATCCTTGGCAAAACTAACAGTATCACAGCATCTTCTGAAATGAGTTCTGAGTTACTGTAGCTTCTAATGTAATGCCAGTTGGGTTAGCAAACACATGTTGACAGATTAGGTTGCATGTAGTTTAGACAGTAACTTTCACTGCTCTCTGAAACTATTGGTATGAAAAGACATAGGTGTAATTGCACAAATTGTGAATCAATTTTGTGTGATTTAATCAACCTATGCAAGGATCTCTCAAGTGAGAATCAGTTTTCCTGTCAATTTGCTGCAATTTCATGTCTCCATACCTCTTGAAGGAAGAATCATCTGGAGAAGCAGCATCAGTTCACAGTAGAGATGTCATGACACTCAGCTGGTAGTTTAGGATTTTGTAAACTTGATCTGTTGGTTGAAATTAAAGCCAAAATGAAATTGGAGAAAAAGCCTGTAACATCGCCTGTTAGATGTGGATAGAAATACATTTCTAGATACTTTGAAAGGAATAAATGTAAGAGAATTTAGACCTTTTTCCATTCAGCTATTTTATTGTTTCTCTGAAAATTAGGAGTGAGACTGAAAAAGTTTCTAGTTTTTTTTCCACATCTGTCACAGATGTAAGATGAATTCTGCACACAGTCTGACTGAAAGCTTTGAATATAGTTGTGGTTTGTTTGCTGTTATGTGTGTATTTCATTAAATCCTGTACTCTGTGCTAACTAAATCTGTGAGTGTCTTAAATTGGTCTGTACTGACAGGAAAGAAATGGCACTTTCTCATTTAACAGTACAGCTCCCTAGATGCAGTCAACCATGTCTGTTCACCTCAGTGCAAAAGAACACCTTTTTATTACTCTGAGTTCTGCAGGGACAGCTTAGCAAGGTTTTTTATGGCTCATATATCAATGGTATTGTTAAGCAATTTTCAGTTGCAGTGCTGCACTGCAACCTCATCTTCAAATTGAGCTTCGCATTAAAAAGTACAAAGTGTGCCTTGCCAGTGGGTTTGCACAGTTGTAATTTAAGACGCTGTTTAGGTATTGAGATTTTTCAATAATAAAGAAAAAGGAAAAGGCAACCTTCATCTCGCATATTCCCAGACTGATTTTGCACAGTGATGTTTTAGAAAAAAGCTATTTTATATACTGAACAAACTTAGTATAAAATGTTTCATGTACTTACAGAATCCCTTCCCTCGGTATGTTTGTTCCTTCAAAGTAGTGGCATCCACTGAGTAGTCTACAGCTTTCACTATCACTGGGTAAACAAGACAACTGCATGTACAAAATATAATTGCTTTGTGCTCACCATATATACTACACTTTTCTTTGTTCACTGGCCTACATTGGTGTATTTCTTGTAAACGACAAGGATAAAAACTGTTGAATAGTCTGTGTGACCAAAGGTAATTTGGAGAGCAAGAACAGGAAGTAACACAGATTGTGCTTTAAAACAGAGTCTAAGAACTTGCTGTATATTATTTTAGAGTTTAAACGAATGCTGCTGTTTATTGGTTTGGGGTTGGTTTGTTTTTTTTTTTCCATAGTGTCTAATTTTACAATTCCTTCTAACTCTAAATTAAAAATTGGAGTTCTAGCTGTAAAAGTGTGTTAGAGCTGATAGGCATGACTGCTGTTTTCTGAAAGGCATATAGAGATGAGCAACACATGGTTCACATAGTAAATGGTGCATTGTCAGTGACTTGCTGTAAGAAGATATAAACTCAAATACAGCAATTTATATTTTCTATCTTCTGCAAGCCTGGCTAAGGCATATGGAGATTCTGGAATGTAATTTCTAGAGAGTCCCAGGAGAAAGCTTGACGCTGTTATTAGCTAAAGAAACTTAACTATATGTGAGGAAGACCGTAGGAAAATGTCATATTTGACACTGATAATAAACTAAAGGCAATTTCACATAGTGAAAGAGAAGCATTTCATCATCTCTTTGAATAAAAATGGTAAGTCGTCCTTGTACTAAATTCCTTCCCCCATTTGCTTGTATTCTAAATATTATTAGTCCTATACTTCTGCTTTTTTGAAAGAATAAATGAAAGCAAGTTTCCTATAAGTAATTTTAAAATAATAACCACACTTTTTGGAATCCTAAATACATCGTGTCTGATCTTGAGACTTCAGTTTACAACTAACAATAATAGTCAAATTATCATAGAATCCTGTAGATTAAAAAAGGTGTTTATTTCAGATAAAGGCAAACAGAAACAATGCAAAAGACTCTTTCTGTCACAAACAGCCATTGTGTTCTTCGGGGTTTTTGAGAAAAGCATTCTGTTCAGATTCGTTTGCTGGTGACTATAAAGATGCTGAGCAAAGGCTGAATCAGAACATCAGAATGATTTTTTTTTTTCCTGTTCAGCTGTTTTAAATGTTTTTTTGACATGTTACTGTGATGACTGTTTAAGTAATAATTGTTGTCTGATTGTAGGTAGTAGGGGAAGAGGGAGTTATGCTGTGTGTTTATAGATGTCTGTTCTATAACAAGATCAGTATTCTCCAATTGCAGATGGTTTAAAGAGTTGTACTGGTGAGTTGAAAGTCAGCGGTATAACAACTTGACTTGGAGGAAACCTTGGGAGTTGCATTTGTCAAGTGGCTTGGAAAACTGTTCATGCATACCCAGTATCCAAAGCTTCATTCGCAGCAGATAAAGAACTGAAAGGTCATTCTTCTTCTTGCAGTATGATGGTTTGTTGACATATTTTGACATGCTGGTACAATGCTGAAAGGTTTTGACCTTACTGCAACACTGAGGGACTTAGAGTTTGTTTAGCTATCTAATGCTTGTAGATTTTCACACATGCTGGGTTTTGCTCTACTCCTTTTTCTTTCCTTCCTGGCCCCACTTGAATTAGTAAATTAATCTTAAACAAAAATAGATGTAAATAGAAGAGAGAGTCTATGTTTGTTTTTGCCACTTAGGACTATAGATAGATAAGTTTCTTCAAAAATAATTCACTTTTTAAAAATTTGCCATGGCAACTTGCTGACCTTAGTAGTACTGAGTAAGATACATTTGTTTATAGGCAAGAGAATCAAAAGCAGTGAAGAGTGCTAATTTCTGCTAGTTTACTGATTTGGTAGTTTGCTGTGTGGAAATGATAAAATTCTGTGTTCTTCTGCAAGTTAAAACAGAGATACATATGCACACTCTCAACACGTTCATACACACACGCACATATATGGACATACCTCTGCTTTTCACAAATGTTCTAGATACATTTGGCTTTCCAACAGCATTTGACATGAATTATTGTTATCTTTATTTAACGATACATGAGCACTATAAAGATGAACATGTAGTTTATTAAACTTTTTTTTTAATTTAGCTCAATAGTAATGATTTTAGATTTTACCCGTCATCCCCTTTTTGACAACGTGATTGAATAGCAGAGCATGAAGAGATCGTCCATTGAGACCACACTTACGCCTAGCATTGCGATGTTAATTGTTTGGCTGAGCACTGCAGGTTGTTTTATTTTGTATCAAAACTAATTTTTGTCAAAGCAAAATAAAAAAAAGACCATGCTGTATTCAGAATAGCATTTACATTTGAATGATTGATATTAATTAAGTATATATTTTCGTGTTTTGTTCTCCTCAGATATTGTATTTAATATGGAGATGGAATTGTGATTTTCATTATAATTTAATTCTATTACTTAAGCCTCTTTCACTACTAGATTGTGGCATTCTCAACTTTAGAAGTAGTAAATGAAGCACTACATAGCTTTAAATTATTTTTTGTTATATTTTTCGCTACTGTCTTAAATATTATCATGTCACAAGAGACTCATGTAGTGCAGATAGAGCATTTTCAGCTTCCATCCACATTACTGCAAGGCTTCAGCTCCAATTTTCCTGTTATTTCTCATTCAGATTAGACAAGCATCTGAGTTTATGTACGATAAGAGTTGACAGCATAGATCCTGCTATGCTTGCCAAAGGCCTGGTTGCAGACACTCCACTATGTCAAAGAATATCAACCCCCCACAGACCTTACCTTTCAGAATTCCTTGTAATTTTTAATTGACATTTACATCTGACATTTTCAATGTAATTCTTAGTGTTGAGTCTTTATCTATCTAGTAATAGTTGAAACCAAACCAAAGCAAAGCAAAAAGAATCCCTTCTTGTAAACTATGATTTCATATATTTTTCATTTAACAAGGTCAAGTTGCTGGGCTGAAACTCAAGAATGACCAACTCCCCCTTCCTTCATGTAATTCTATATTTGCTAGTCTAATCCATTTCAAATGACAATTGAGGAGGGTAGTAGGAGTATAAAGTGGAATTTAACTCTTAGTACTAATGAACAAAGCATATTACTATTACTAGGCATTATGCACTGAAAGGACAGAGATTTTGAGAAAATTTTAAGAGTACTAATAAAGATTTTCCTTTGAGTCAGGTATTTGAATACTGAAAGTGGTACCTTCATACCAATATTCATGCAACATGTGCACGTAAACAGCATATTGCAAATGAAGTGAAACCAGCAAGTATGTAATTTAGCTTCATGTTGCAGTGTGGTTTTTTTCCTTGCCATGAGAAATATGAAGTTTTAATTTGGTTTAAAATACTAAAAGCCTAATAAATTAGTATGAGCATAATTATGCACTTCTTGAAAGTTAGAATGAAGAACTACAGTTGATCATGAATGTCACAAAGTAAAGTAAAAGAAGCATTTTGTCACAAATAATGCTGCTTTTCTTCTAATTAGTTAATTTACATTTTGCAAATTAAGGGCAAGATTCAGACAGAAGATAATCTAGCAGCATATCATAGCTTTACTGACCTGTGTTTGTATATGCCAAATTTAAGTTAATTAGAAATGTAGATGCTGTTTGTTTTATCTGTCAAAAAGCTCATCTTAAAAAAAAAAAATCTAGACACACTTTTTCCCCCAACATTTATCATCTAAATAATAGTCTTGCCAAGATGGCAGCCTCATAATAAACTCTTTTCAGTGGAGTGATGGGTAATGAAGCTTGCTTGTGAAGGCAGCGAAAAATGTTGTCTAGCCAAATGTGTGAATATGATGGCTAGAGAATCAGTGGACTTTCTCAGTCATCAATCTTTTTAGTAGCCTCTTATACATCTGAATATTTTGATAGATGATCTAATAATTGAGTTATCTATCTTTCTAACTATCAGAGTTGCATAAAAATTATTCTCACATGCTATTGAATATTATATATATTGGGCACCCAGTAAATTTTTCAAAAAAGGGTCCAAGAGGTGGAGGAATTTAGTTGTGTATTAAGCATCCTTTAATATATTAAATGATAAGCTACTATGTATAAAATATAAAACTATTTGTGCTAATATAGGAAGAAAGTAAACAATGTCAATAGCTTATTACAGATAAGACTCACAGTAAATAAAGCATGTAAAAACATGAGACTGGTATGTTAGTGCAGAATCTAATTGAAATTTGAGGTATGAGTAGATTCAGGAGCCAGTTAATGAACAGCATTCATATTTACACACGCTTGCACAAATTCCTTGTGTCTAGGAAATCTTGGCTGAGGGAAAAAGAAATACAGTGCCACTGTGGAGTCCATAGTTACCATTCAGATCTCTGTGAGAGCAATTTCTCTTGATTAAAGATGAGACTGAAAAGTATGTATTGAAACTGCCTACATTTTTTTTTTTCTGGGTGATTGTGCAATATGGATTTGCGTCTCCAAAGCACAAGAATTTGCTTTCCTAGGAAACTAATATTGCATAACAGAGGCATTCAGGGTATTTGGGTGAGTTACATTGAACACATCATCAGATGTGTCTTTCTAGGGCTTATGAGTAGAAAAGCAAAACGATTTATGATGTTGATGGTTTTTCTTTTTTAAACACTACACTTCAAACAGACATTGTACACTTCTAGGCTTTGAACGCATTTCTGCTCAACGGATCAGGTAAAAATTATTTTAATAGTAATTAAAATATTTTTGCAGTAAGAGTATTTTCAATTCAAATATCTTTTTTCCCCCTCAGTTTTACCAGTTTATGTTTGATTACATGCTTTTCTATAGATTATAAAATGTTCCTTCTTGTAAATTCTTGAAAACTGTATGTGGGGGGCTCATTTTTTTAAAAAATGCAGTTACTCTGAATTGCAGTATATTTTAAGTTTTTAGTACTTCTTTTGTCCACTTCATAATTACAGCAAGATACAAACAAGTGCATTTTGCGAATGGTTCTCCAGTTTAGCAAGTGACTTCTCTTTCTCTGGTCAGAGCTAGATTGATATCTTGAGGATATCAAAAAGTTGTTCACTTATTGCAGAATATTAATGTGAAAGGATCAAAGGGATATGCTTTATAGTTACTAGCTGCTTAAAGGAGGAAGACAAAGATGGATTTCAAGAAGTTGGATGTTACCATCATTTGACAAGTACTTTGTGAAAGTACCGTTGGGCCTCATTGGACCTTGCCACTGCATACTGATCTACAAATTTAACAGTTTTAGCTGTCTCACTGACAGCGGTTGTGACTTATGCTTGGTGAGCAAAGTCCTTGATGTTTAGGAGTTCTTGTTGAAAGTGCATAATTAGTTTGATACATTTTGGATACGTGTAAAGCAAGACACTGAAGTAAAATTACTTGAGTAACAAAAATATAAAAGCTAACAATAAAAATTTGGTTTGGAAATTCCACACTTGTAATATTTCATTCCATATAAGCAGTCTATATTTTTGTTTTCTATAATGCTTACATTGATTTTATGCAATCTTAAATTACGTAAGTGTAATTTCACGTATGCATAATTTAAACCTAGAACTAAGGCATTAGAAAGCAAATTAGAAAGGTTAAATTATTCTCATTACTTGGGGAGTTTTAATATAAGAAAGATAAAAAGCTTCTGAATATATAAATTTATAAGCAATTAATTGGAATTTATCAAAGCCACTGTCTGATTTTCTTTACTATATATGGCTTCTTCTGATCTTTAGAAAATTGGCAGTTATTCTAGCTAGTATTTGCAGCATGTCTACTTGAGAACACACTGAGCTCCTATGCATACACAGTGTGTTATACAAACTTACGTATGTATTTGTGTATATGATTTTAGAGTGTTTATATCTTAATTTAGGAAAGAGCTCTTCATTTCCTGCTCCTAACCAAAATAGCAAGCATCTGCGTTCCTTCTGGTTTGTCATTTGATTAGCATGCTCTCATCCATCACTAGTCTGATATGAACATCAAGAAATCATGTCCTTTTGTTTTAAATGATAAATATGCCTTTGTCATGAATACTTACAGGCATTCCAAGATTTACATCTGAATTGTCAGAGTGTAACTGCATGGCTTCTCTGATGTGTGACATTATTAGTGAAATAAATAACTTCTTAATTTTTTTATGGATAGGCCTTAAATATTGACATTACAAAGCTGGTTTAGCTGTGATGCTGGAAAAAATTGTCCTTTTTTCTAAGATGTGTTGTTTATCTGCAACAATCAGCTGCACAAGAGCCTCTGTGGACATTCTTATTTGCATGGTCTAGGCCTGTCTCTTCAGGTTTCATTATTTAGGTCTGATGTCTAGTTAGCTTTTATAAAAACTAATACCATCTGAAGTACCAGGCTTCCGGTGGGCATACAACCAACATGAAAATTTTTTCAATCTGACTAATCTTATTAAAGACAGTATCTCTTTAAACTTGAGCTTTGTTCAGTGTCTGGATCAATTGCATCTTGTAAATGCATTTCTGTGAATGTTTCACTGCTTGTTTCAGTGGATGAAATATATCTCGATTAAATTATATCCTGCAAGTTTTTAAATTTAAAAAATAGTGAAAATGCTGATGTTTAGACTAAAGCTTTACTACCATTTTTACTATGTCTTGATCCTACTTAGGCAGAAATAACTACTATATTGCTGGCTTCCCATTGTTGAGATAGTACAGTAATTTAAAATGTTTTTAAAGACAGACACCTAGCTGACATTTTATCAACTATTTGTAGCAAAAATTGAGTGTGTCATGCAAATATGTAATTTAATTTTTAGTTCCTATAGAAAGCAACTGTTCCTTGAAATCTTTGGGTTCACTTACACATGATAAAACATCATTTCCTGTATTTCTTTGCAGCTGTTGCATTTATTGTGTCCTGAGTTTTTCATTATAAAAATAATTTTGTGTTCTAAGTGCTGTAATGCTGAAGTTGAATCTTTGAAATTTACAATTTCAAGATACTCCAATTTATAATCTTTGAAACTTACAAAATGTTTTAGAGAGAAATTTAGCGGAGGGTCCAACAGAATTATTTAAAGACCCATGGTCAGCTTATAATTACAATATTTTGTAATAGCATATATATAATAGACTGTTCTATTTAGGGTTTTTTCCACCTTTTTATTGTACTTTACCTCAGAGACTTTGACCACAACATATTTCATGTAATCAAGTTTATTTGATTGCAAGCTTTTTTAGACTATAAAGTCATATAAAACTGATCACATAATTATCACATTATTTTATCTCTTTATTTGGAATGTAGTCTTTACTTGTTTTTAAAGTAGTGAAAGGTACCCATATTTCAGGCTCTGTGTAGAAGAGTAATTTTGAAAGTATATTCTCATGTATTTGTTTCAAAAGGAGAAATACCTCACGTCCTTTGCAACAAAGCCCAGTAAATTGAGATTTTCTGGCATATGAAGGATGCATGTGAGTTTTTGAGACACTGAAGCTGTAACCCAACTTGAAGAAGACAATGATGGCAGTGAGCTTCTGTCCAGAGTTAATCAGCTGCAGAATTTGTAAACTGCGTATGTGTCAAAGTTGAAAATGTTAGCACTCTGATAGAAGCTTGAAAAGGTTAGACCTGATAAAAGCCATCAGCAGTTAAAGAAAGTGATTTATGGGAATGTAATGCCACAAAATGCCTCATTTATCACTCATATATAGATAGGTTAAGATTTCTGTGTCATACTTTAAAAACTTGACCACTTAGAATTGTCAAAATAGGTACTTAATTGCCCATCATACATTTCAGTTCAAATTTCCTCTTCTTGAATTTTGGTGATTTTACTGTTTTGTTTCTCATATGGTTCTTTTTAAAGTAATTCATATTTCATATTTATTTCATATTTGTTTCAAATGGTATGCTCAGTGCTCTGTTAGAACTTTTATTAGGTAAAGCTGTTGATTTCAGTGCTGTCCAAATCTTTTGTTGATTTACAATTTCATTCAGCCTAACTGTAAGGAAAATAACTGAAGGTTTCATTTTATTTTGTTTTATACCCCTAATTCTTATCAAGAGTTTACAGCTTTCTAATTCAATCCTTACATTTCCTCTCCAAACTGAAAGAGGAGAATTAAACGTGAGATCCATCAATTGGTTTCCAGTTCCAGTCACTTAAGTTACTGTTTATCTCCATATGAATTAAATTTAATCCAAAACTACCAGTACTGTTAAATGATCCTAACACAAAATAAAAATGTTAGGAAAAATGCACAGTAGTGTGTTATACTTTTACTGGTTTGATTTGAGAATAACAGCAAGCAAATCCCATGGATTCGAGATGGTTTGTGGGGGTTTTTAAACTGTCCACAGTTTTACCATAATGCTGAAAAAAAATTATAACAAACATGGGTAAATCCTCATTAGGGGACTACCTTTAAGAACATATTTGTAAAATAAAGCAACTACTCTAAAGTCATTGCACTAAAATACAGTTGCAGCTTGAAAGAAGAAGTGAAATAATGAAGTTTGTAAGGATTTCTTTAGCTACTTATCTTTTTAAAACTATTTCATCCTCTTATTTCCTCATTTTATACAGAAAATGAAACAAAGAACAGAAATTAGCCTGAACAGAATAATTTTAATTTTTAATATCAGAAAACCTCACCTTTTCGTTAGCTCTCACAATTTATGGCCCCGGTTGTATAGCATTTTGTTTGTTCAGTGATGACCTTCCAGGTTCGATTTAAAAAGAAGTCAGAGGCATTTGTCATGTCTGCTTGATCTTCTCCAGAGGTACCTGTTGTAATTATAAAGGACTAATAAGGTTGTTTATAATATAACAGTCTGACAACCCTAAAAAATCTTTCAGAGAGTAACTTATTTTTTTGTCTGTCTTAATGAAAAAAATAAATCTGCAGTCTCGCTTTAGGCTGTGCTGTGTCTTTTCAACATTTAGTTGCGAAAGCATAAAGCACTTATACCTTGAAAAACTTAACTTAGTTTTAAGAGATATGCTGTATAATTTGCTCATTAGTAATACCTTTTTCAAATACTCAGTAATAATGTGGGTACAGTATAGATGTTCCCTATATTTAATTGGTGTATGTGGAAGTGATGAGGACATGCTAGGAAACAGTGAATTCCTTTCATGGTGTAAAAAACCCCACACTTATTAACATGTCTGTTGCAAAAATGTGTGATACATTAATATAGTAAGTTCTCTTTCTTAAGAAAAAAATACAAATTAAAATCTCGTTTATTCCATTTTAAGCATTATTAAAGTACTGCTGTAAGTAGGCGTTATTGCAGTGATATTTTACATTATGTGTCAGATTTTTTACAACTGACTGATCATTTTTCCCTTCATATGTCCTTGTTTTGCTTCCTCTCTTCTCTTTCCTCCCCCATTTCAGCATCATCCAGCAATACTGCTTTTTATAGGCATGCATATAATGTAAACAAAAGCATACTAAAACCAAAGAAATTTGAATGTTTGAAAGAAATGTTTACTTCTCTTGTAGGGTATGTAACAACACTGTAGTATTGTCAGGCTACCATACATCATTTAAATACCCTTAGACAGCAAAAGCAAAATCTTGACAATTCAGTAATCTCATCATGTGATTTCAAGAAGGCTTTTTTCATATCTACAATTGAGACAAATTTATGTTGTATGTATTTATGGTTGTTAAACTCAAAATTGTCTCATTTCATTAATTTTTAGCATTGTGCTCTCTTAATGACTATGAAGAAATGTATTAAAATGCCTTAATTATAGGGCTAGGAGAAGAGAAAGTGCAAGTCTTTTTAGCATATGATCTTTCAATTGTTCACTAAAGGATAAAGAGGGCATTCAAGCGTGGTTTAGATAACTGTCAGCAATAATAAAATGCAAGGTAGTTTGTAGAGCCTTTAAAGACCTTTCGGGGAAATAGATTTAATTAAAAAACAATAAAATGGACTTTTCATTTCAAAGAAATCCAAAATGTTATAAAATTTCAGGATTTTACTGTAGTAAGAGTAATCTATGTTTCCAAGGATGAGGAAGAATAGCTGTAAAAAATAGTCTGCAGTCCACACAGCAGTGATAGCTTTATTTTGTGTATGTAGCTTTAGCTTTTAATGTGTGTGTCTTTTAGCTTTTAATACACATATATGGATAGCGTATTAGAGCATATTTTAGGTTTTCTTAGCTGAGTGATTTTATCTGTTTGGGGTTTTTTAGTTTGTTATGCTTTTAACAAGGAATTGTTGTTGCTTTGGTTTTTAGGGGGTTGTTTTGTTGTTCTTTTTTTTTTTTTTTTAAAAAAGGCGAACATTTACCTTCTTAATGTAAAATTATGTTGTTGCATCACCACAGAACAATATAACTAACATATTGGCAGATGTTCATTTGTCTGTTTGGTAGGGTCAGTAGGCTCCTACTCATCATCTCACTTATTATGAAAATACATTTCACAGTATGTTTCCAATTTCCGCTTTTTTTCTCATGAAATCAGAAATTGCATTTTCTAGTAATGTTTTTGATTGTGCGGTGTGTTGAAAAGTTTACTTAGTCACTTGTTCTGCACTATTGAGTTATATGACTTCTGGCAAATTAGGAACAACTTAACTTGCATGTGACAAGCAGTGGTTTATAAACAACATTGGCTGCTGTCTTTATACAATGGTTTTGCTCCCTTGCTTAGCCTCATGCTTTTGTGAGGAAGTTTTTGTAAGCTGTTTTCTCTCATCCTGGTACACACACATGAATTGCATTGACCAATTGGTTTGTCATAGCGAGTACCAAATGAATCTACATCCAAGTTGTCTTTGTGTAGCAGGGTTTTTTTACAGATAAATCAAATTCACCAAAGTGCATTTTCCACAAATCTATCAGATTTGTAGTTGTAGTTGCTGGCCCAAATACATTATAAAACACGTTCACAATGAAAATCTGACTTAAATATTTACAGTCTTTGCTGTATCATCTAGTAAATTATGTTTGGATTATTAATTCATATCAGTGTTCACTTTGTCACTGACTGATCATGGAAATAGAAAATTATCCCTGTTAGTGGATCTGGTGATTTCTCTTAAGAAAAATAAGGGTTTGTTTTCTGCTTGCACACATTCCTTGAACTGCAGCACAAATGAATAGCACAGCCTCTGTATCATGCACTGGGCAATGACCATGTGAGAAAGATAGCTAATCTTAATAGCTAAAATGTACAAACATGTAACACTCTTCTACATAAAAAAACCTCACTATTTTCTTTGTTGCTGGGCTTCCTGGAACTTCAAGACTCAGAACTACCCAAACTACAACGAGTAGTTAACATGTCTAGCCTCAGTACAAGCTGAGAATTTCATGACAACCACAATAGAATAATGGTGTTCATTTACACTGTTATGTGTTATGATTCTTAGTGATTGATTCTCATGCATTTGCCTCTGGACAATGGACAGGGTAAGCTGTAATGGCTATAAATTTAGCTTTGAATCTCTGTTCCATCATTGATCTCTTTTGTACTACCAAGCAAATTACTTGTTGCTTCCATATTTAAAATTCACTAACTGTAAAAGTCTGCGTCAAAATTTTGCAAGATCAGACTTAAAACTGATAGGGTGTTTTCTTAAAACTCAAGGTAAAAGAGGCTACAGACGCAGATATATGAATACACTCTGTTATAAAATAATCTCTATTCTTGCAGACGAAGTGTAAACCTAAGCACAGATCTTCTCATAACTTTTATTTTTTCTTATCACCATTTATGGTGTGTCAAGGAAGAGAAAAAGAATCCAGGAGTACTGTCTGTGCTTTGGCATAAAACATTATGAAAACAACATAAAGTTCCAGATGTTTTTTGGCTTGTGTTAAGGAGATAAAGGATAGGATTCTAAGACAAATACAAATCATGTCAAAGTACCACTCAAATCATGCGTCTCTGTAAAATGTCCAGGGGAACAAGTTCAGAAAGAACAGTCTGTGTTCTCACTGTTATGGAAAAGACTTTCCCAGTTGTAAAAGCATACCATACTGTCTTTCGTGTCTTGTGCTTTTCTAGCCGTTCTCTGTAAAATCATCATGTGGACCTCTGAAAATTAATACCCTTGCTTGTAGATTATTTTCTTTATTATTATTTAATTGCTACAAGACCAATAGGATGTAATGGCAGTAAGACCTTTAGCCTGCTCAGCATCTGTTCTCTCCCTGACTTGAACATACCACAAAATGAGGCTGGATCTATGGAACTGGCATGGTGGAAGATTCCCCTTCATGTGTAAGTCTCAGGGATACATCTGCGTCATAATGGTGGATCTTATCCCAGAATATATATATGTGTGTATGTGAATGTAAGGATGTATGTCTGAATGACATAGACATAACTAAAATGTGAAATTTAAACATAATAGTGTAATGTTATTGTAGTCCTTTTGGGGCTTATCAGTAAAATACTTTAAAATAGTGCTTTGCTGTAGATAAAAATATTTCCTATATCTCTACTATAA
>JANHGB010022626.1:54467-76491 GCA_026283785.1 Coracopsis vasa
CAGCGCGCTTGTAGTAAGCGTGGGTAAAGCCCTTCCCAAAATCTTCGTTCGCGAAGTCAAGCCATCATCATCATCATGTAGTGTGAGAAAAGTTGTTTATTGTCTAGATGCTATCAAAGGTGTATAACTGAAAAACAAAAAAAAATCATTAGGTTTTATATTGTGTGGCCATTATTGGTGTATACAGTAAATATACATTATTATTTATTACATAGAATCAGTCTATGTAGCAGAGGTCTAGTTCTGTTTGAAGTCAGTCCAAAAACTTGTACTGTCCTCCATGCAAGTAAGAATAAAGCAGCCATCAGTACTAGTTTTGACCTGTGTAATGACTTGATCCTTTAGGTTAAGTGATCAGATACAGCATAAGATCTACAATTCTCGTGAGACAGTAACTTGCAGCAAATCCAATGAAGGGCCACAAACACGATGAGTGTTTGGAGTATCTTTCACATGAGGAGAGGATGAGAGAGCTCCAACTGTTTAGTGGGGAGAAGAGCAGGTGGGAGCTTACCAATACACATACCTGATGGGAGGGAGTAAGTAATATGAAGCCTGTCTCTTCTCAGTGATGCCCAGTGAGAGGACAAGAGGCAGTGGACACAAACTGAAGTACAGGAAAATTTATTGAAATGTATGAAAAATCTGTCTTACTTTCTTGTTCTTGTCAAACCCTGAAGCAGGCTGTCTGGAGAGAGTGTGAAGTCTTCATAGTTGGAGATATTCAAAACCCAACTAGACAAAACCTCGAGCACTTATCTTCAGTTCACCCTACTTCGAGCAGGACTAGACACTATCTAGAGGTCCATTTTTACCTCAGTTATTCAGTGTTTGTGTGATTTTATTTATCATAATTTTTATCAGATTTTTTTTTTTTTTTTTGAAGTCACAGAGGACTCAATGTTGAAATAAGTAGAAGGGAAATCTGAAGAGCTTTAGTCCAGTAGACTGTGCTGCTATTGCATTTACTGTCAGGTTTCCTGGATAAGGAAATCATTTATTCAATATTCAGGATGAGATAGAAAATTAGGCTGTAGAAATGAGAGGCAAAAACTATCTACCTGTTAATGTTCTTCTGAAAACTAATAAGTACTAAGCACCAATATAATACAAAAAAAAATTTAAGAGCTTAACCAGTAAGAATATGAAGGAATAATGGAAGGAAAGTAGTAAGGGGATGGTTTTATAAATCTTGTTGGTCTGAAGTTTGGGAATCAGCTCACAGAAGAGTACAGAACTGTAGATGTACAAAGTTAGCAGTAATGATTAAAGTTAGTAACTGCCAACAGATCATAATATGTTAAAGGTTGTAATCTTTTGAAAGAAGTTGGTTGGCTTTCCTGTTGGCCGTCCTATCAACTTTAACCTCCAACCTTCTCCAGCATGTATCACTATAAATAAAACTGCTGAGGTTTGACAAGAGGATATAAAGTCACTAGGCCATCGCACAGAGATCTCTACATGATTTTCTTTAACCTTAAGCTTAAATGAACACTGCTTTAAGCCAGAGTTTTTAATAAGAAGTCATAAACACTCATATCACTTTAGTTCTAATAATTACTGTTTTAACAGAGAAGAGAAGAAATATACATAAGTAAATTACGTTTGACAACCAGAATTTGGTTTCGTTATTGGTTGTCTCTGACCATTACATGAATTGCTGTTCTTCATTTTAATGTATACTTTTTCATGCAAGCTGCATATGATATTGATATAAACATGGCATTTGTGTACAGTGTTATAAATGAATTTTAGCTCTTGATTAAGGCAAACCAGATGACAAAAATTACTTACGTGTTTGTATTTACCAATGTCAGAATAATAATCTTTAAATCTGTAGTCACCTATGCTAATTTTGGTTTTTCTTTCTCAACAGGTTTTGATGTGACTTTACACAGTACCTTCAAAAAATCTAGGAAGCATGCAGGCCATACTTGCTCAAAGCTTTTCTTTATTATATCTCTCCTGAAAGCTGCCTGCATAGTGCTTCCATTTTGTCAGGGAGCAGCCATCCACAGTATTAACTCTTGTGCCATCCCTATTCTTATAAGCAACTGATCTCTGAACATAGGCTGTACCTTACTGAAACTGTATTACAATGCCAAAATTCTATTTCTTTCCAGTTCACAACCATACCAACTTAAAATTAGGGTTTTTGTTTTGCAGCCTGTTATTTCCATGACCACTTTTGTGGTGATATATAGTAATTCTCTTCATGCTTTTTTGTTGCTCTGAGATTGTCATCTTTTCCACTCACCCATATGTTTTCTTCAGAGTGATTACTTTGGGGGCCATATAAGCAGTATCTTCTTTTTGAAGTCTTTCCTTTCCATGCCTAAGTTCTGTTACTTGTATGAGCCATTCATATGTTCATTTCCAGACAGACTGTACTTTTTGTCAAAGTCCATTTCCGATAATTAGAAAAGTACCACTGTTTATTTGATGACATGCATAGATTTTCAATTCTTCTTTATGTTTTCTGTGGCTTTTTAGGCTTTCCTCACAAACTTAGCTACCAGATACTGGTCGACACCTTTTTTGTCTTTCGTATACAGTTTGCAGAACACTAGTCAGGTCTCAATAGGCCACGTAGCTTGCCTTTTGCTAAAAATTTTTAATTGGTTTTCATGTATCTTTATTAAATAAAAGCTTGTCACATGAATGCTTTACTGTTGTAGATGCAATATGCTGTTGTCTGTAACCTGAGCCTGTGATTTTCATCTGTGTTTGGACTGTATCTAAGTGATCTGTAGAATGTGGTTAAGGAAAACCTTTTTTATGTCAGTTTTATATATGCATATATATAAAAATATACGTATATATATGTATATTTTATGTTATATAAAGGTGTGTTATATATATATAATGAACCTTTCTGTATGTCAGTTTCCAATTATATATATTGGACAACTGCTATGCATTTACAAATTGTAAGAGACAAATTCTGATGTACACACTTATCTTGGTGGAATGCATAGCAGACTCCACTTACATTTCTGGTGCTACCTACCTGTATTCTGGGAAACAGTGGATGTTGCTGTTTGTCAGCTGTACAGTATGTAAATTTTATTAGATATTCCTGGAAGATTAAGAGAGGATTGAATAGAAATAAGGGGAAGCTTTTTAAAAGCTAAATCTAGTTTAATTATTTCTTTCTCTCAGGAGGCCTTTCATCCTGTGAGAATCTTCAGGTGATAATACTTTTATTTTCCTTTGCTGGTGAGAACAATCAGTGTGATGCCAGTCTGTGTTCCTTTACCATTCCCCTTAGCATTTAACCACCACCATCATCAGAGTGGGTAGGAAATGGACTAGAAAGGTATAAGTGATTTTTGTCTGAGGAGACAGATAAGTTGAGTTAGCAAATGACTTCAAATAATAATTTTAAGCAAAAACTATTGGCTTCTAAGTTTCTTTCTTCTTTGAGTCCACATGTA
The DNA here is from genome assembly GCA_026283785.1 of Coracopsis vasa. NCBI lineage: Eukaryota > Metazoa > Chordata > Aves > Psittaciformes > Psittacidae > Coracopsis > Coracopsis vasa. Next base: position 57,905 of record JANHGB010022626.1, read on the forward strand.
TTACATTCAGAAGACTGTAATATAGTGCACCAGCAAACCCAGAATAGAAAGAAATAGCTTTGAGGTATTAAAGTTTTGACTGATACTAGCAGAGATTTCTGATACTTTTTATGTAAACAGTTGCAGTTACCACACTGCTTGTCAAAGCACATGGAAAAAGTGTAACATCCTGTAACCAAAACATGGTTACAGGACCGTCACAGCATACAAGGGCACTATAAGAGAATAACTCATTGTATTAAGCTGTTGCATTTATTCATTGGAAACTGCTGTCTGGACACTTTCAGTGTAAGAATGTATTTGTGGTGGAAAAATACTATAATCACAGTGTACTCAGTTAAGGCTTCAGAATCATCCTCAAGAAACAATAGTGGCAGTATATAGAAGTGGCAGAACTGAAATGCGAGTATGAAGTTTTTAATTGAGGGTTGATTAAGATAGCATGTGTTACCCATGGGAGATGTTCAAAAAGCTTTGTAGTGGGTACAATGGCTATGATTAGAAGAAGGAATGCTGATCCCTTCATGCATGAAATAGTTTAGCCCACTATGGAGCTCAGAAAACTAATAAAGCTTCTGTGAACCAAAGCCATAGAGGATTATTTTAACCAGGTTAAGACATTTTCTAGAAATGCTGGCCTTTTTTTTTCCTTTTTGTTTTGCATGATTTAGGGAATGAGCAGTTACATCAGAAAAAGCAAATAGGAAAAACAGTTATTTTAGAGTTACTCTTAGCACAGTAAATCAATTATCCTTGCCTTTCAAAAAATGCAAAATTTAACAGTATTTTAAAATATCACAATAGTTAAATTGACTTTTTCTGGTTTTTTGCAATGAACTTTAGTCACTCAGAAGTGCCTGTGATTCAGGAAATGCGAACATAAATTAATCTGCTGCTGATTAGAAACCTGGAAATAGATCAGCAGAACATAAAGCAGCTACTGCACATATGTCTTGATAATGTCTGTAAATGTTTCTACATGAAACACACACATGAGGATTACAAAGATTCTTATTTTTTTGAAATGTTTATACCATTTCAATCTACTCTTTTCTAGAATTACTGTTCTATATTTTATTAAAAGAACTTTTCAGAAAAGCAAATGCCAGAAATATACCTTGGGATAGTAGAATATATATAAACACTTCTCATATTTCTTGTATGCATACTATATATTTATTTATTTCAAGCCATAGTTACCAAAACTTTACTATGTAAATTTCATTATATGTTGTTTGTATCAGAATGAAAAAAACATAATATGCTGTATAATTTAAAACTAGTATTGAATTGCTGACATTTTCCATTGCATGTGAATGCCAAGTTGAATGTTCAGCTTTTAATAAGGAGATAGCATTTGTTTTAATGTATCAATATATAATTCCTGAATATTAGTGCCACATAATTGCTTTATCCCAGAAGACTAAGAAATCTGCTGACAAACTGAAAAATTGAAAGAAACCTTTAGTGGGAGCTAAAGGTCCCAATTTCTGTTCCATGTCCTAAAATCAGTAAAAAAAAAAAAAACAAAATAATAAAAAGAAGAACTCATCAGTGTTAATAAAGAAGTTTGATAAGAAAGTAGAATAGGAGTCAAATTTACTGCTTTCCCTCCTTTATATTGCAATTCTAGGGAAATCTCTATCTGCTGAAGTTTAGTATGGCCCAGTATTCATTATCTATGTTTTCATAGAATTTAACTGAACTTCATCCCAACTAATGAGTCATTTTGTAAGGTAAATTGATGTCCTGTCTGCCATTTTCATGGAAAAAAATGCAGGCAGCAATCCTGCTACCGTTTGTACATCATCATATACCCCATCTTTTTAACTAGGGCAAACTTGCATCATACAAAGATTAAATTTCAGACATTCAAGATAAATGATTCCAAGTATTTTTTAACAAGTAGAATTAAATAGAGGTACAAACATGTTATCCATGTGTATGTCCTGACATATCTCCTCACATATTCATGGTTTTTATGTCTTGCACCTTTTTTTTTTTTTTTCCTGTAGTTAATGGATGGGGTAATTCAACTGAGTTTTTGATGCTTTTCTTGAGGTAAAGAAACTCCACCTTCAGACATTATTCTTAGTTCTAGGTAATCCAGTTTCTTAAAGAGCAAATCTGCAGACAAATAAATAGAAATAATTATGAAAAGAAAAAATGCCTTTATAACATGATTTTAAAAAATCCTTTTCCTACTGTTGTTTACAGTGATTTTTGAAATACAGAACTTCTAATTTAGTTTTAGATACTACGCAATTAAACACTGTGATTGTGTTATTGGTTATCAAAGGTTACAGAAAATGAGAAGTATTTAAACATAGTTTTATACCCATTTATGATAACAAAAAGAATTGCTCTTACACAAGAGGAGACATAAATACTTACAAGATGTGAAGGACTTGTCAGATCTCTAATTGCTTTGAATTAAAAATGCATTGAAAAGATATCTGTGAGACTGTATTTTGGGATTTTTGTTTTGTTACGGTTTTGTTGCTAGTTTTGAAGCAGATTATTTGCTATCCAGAATGAAGGACAAAATTTAGAATAGTTGTTATTGTTCTTCATTCTGTCATTGTTCTTCAATTTGATGATATAGTCATTTTTGTTATGTGAATATGCCTTTTAAAAATAAGTTCTTTCGTCTAAGCAATATGAATTAAGAGTAAAATCTCAACCTTGGTTTTATATTTCATGTTCAGAGATGTTCTGTTACTGTATGAAGTAGCTTTGGAATGAACTATTTCCCTGCTCTATTACATATCATCTTAGTGTTCACTATGTGTATTGAAACTACTCCTAGAAGTCCTAATAAAATGTGTTAGAAATTGCTATAGAACAGAACAAGTGACACTTTTCCTACGGAGTTTAGTGCTCAAGTATAATACAAGAGTCAACATGTTTACAGTGCAGTGCAAAGAAGCAATAAGATAATATTGGTCAGCATAATATTCAGTGATCTGAGTACATCTGCAGCCTGCTAAATTTTTCATGTGTTTTGACAGATGAGAGATTTAGAGGAAAATAACAGATTGCTTTTGTTAATGCTTTTTGAGAATTATTTCTAACCTTGAGAGGCAATTGTGGGTAAAGGATAAAGGTGGTTTGCCAATTCAGAGTTGGATTTGACAGCTTGCTAGAGAATGGAGAGAGATGATAGAACCGTGAAAAGCATATAGGTCTTCCTCTGTAATGGGTCTTCCACTTTCCAGGCACAAAGAAAGAAATTACATACTTAAATAGTGACACAATTTTTTTTCAAAATTGGTTTGGATGGAAACGAGCAGTGCAGACTGCACTGATCAAGTTCATAGAAAGGTACTTTGCTGCAATACAGGGAGGAAATGAGCACTTTTAAGGGAATCTCATCTGTGTAGATGAAATGAGAAAGTAGGAAATAAAGATACCCTGAAGAATGAATTAGCTGTATTTGAACATGGGGGATAGGAGGAGCTCCAGAGAGGACTCCAGATGGAGACTGATGTGAGGGCAATAGGTGTTCTTAATAGACGAAATGATCATGTTGACCATAATGATTAAGAAGGAAGGGTGAGAAGGATAATGAGTGAAAAGCTCTTTTTAGAGGTGTTGGTAATTATCCAGTTATGCGATACATAGAATAAATTGTTGGGTACAGGCGTTGTCATTAATTTGAATATCTGTGAGACATACCTGGGGGAAAGTGGATCTTGCTTGTCATCCTCATATGTTACTGAGTTATGCACTGTGAAAGGGGGAGGACCCAAGTGTAACTTTGAGAGATCCGTTATGATTCTAGGTCCATATTTCCTTGTTGTGCCTTTACCAGTGTTGCAGTTTCCATCACTTTCAGTTTCTGAATGCACACCACAGGCTCATAATAATTTAGCTGCTAGAGGATCTGACACCCACATCCCTAAAGGGAATGCTTTAGGAGAGTAACACCTTTTCAAGCACTCTTGTAATGTTCTCAAGTTCATACTGCAAGATTCTACCCATGAATGCAAGGCAGATCTGCATTTAGCAAGATCTGTTGCAATGCACTGAATCAGTAAGGTAAATATACTCACTGAGATTGCACTTAGAGTTTCTAAATAAGATGTAGAGAGGTTAACCTCAAAGCCCTTGGGTACTCCCATGGAAAGCTGTAGAAGAGTTCTGAAAGTCTTCTATAAGACATGAAAGTCTAAACCAAAACCCTCAGATCTCAAATATATAGCAGTGACAGCCCCACTTTCTGACTGAAGCCTTTCAGAAGCAGTGGGCCCCCATTTGTACCTGTGGAACCCACGTATGGACACTGGCTTTTTTAATTGAAGTCATAGAAATTTTGTGGTTCAGATGCATGGAAAGCCCAGTCAAGTAACAGTTCACAAAAAATAATTGAACTTTCTTAATAGGATGATTTAACGTTCTGGTTGTTGATTAATTTGGAGAAACTCTTACCTGCATATCCAAACTACTAGATACTGAACTGCAACCTGTTGGTTAATAAATTTATGAGCCTGGAGGTTATGCTGGGCATAGAAAGTGCAAGAGTAGCAAGAAAAATGTTCTACCAAAACCGTACAGTCCATAGCCAGAATTTGAAGGTAATCGTATTCTTCCTTTGAGAGATATGATCTGCAGGTAACAAGTCTTTGTGTTTACCATCCTACATTACAAGTACTGGTTTTGTTCTTTTCCCAGCCCCCATAATGGTAGTATTAGAAGATTGTATTATTTACATTGATAGTGAAACACTAATGCTTTCATTTGAGAGGGTTCTAGGGGGGTTTATTTTTACTCAAGTGTGTTTGATCTAAATCATGGTAATGTTTAACTCTTAAGTCTGAAGACAGAGTGAGATTTTGCAGTATTTCAAGTAGCTAACAATCACAGTCCTGATGCTTTACAGGTCAGTAGTTAAATGTTATGTTACAGGACAATGCAAATTCCATTGACCTCATCAAATTCTCTATAAGAACATATCAGGCATAGTCTCAGAGAGAGTAAAGGGTTTTCATTGTTACCTCAGCAAAAGATGTGTGATATCTTTTTTGTCCTTCCTAGCACACTCATGTTTATGTGGTTTCTCAGTTCTTTTGGGGCTTTGATAGATTCTTTTAACTCATTGTGACACAAACATCTTGATATTATCAACTCTGTGAGTTTATTATTTCTACTTTTACCAAGCAGTTCTACTAATGTGTTTCTCCGGTCAAGAAGAAACTTAAAATGTTTTTAAAAATTTAAAATACATGTTGGCTCTATTATGTAGACTGATCACTGTAATTTTTCTGTTGGGATTTTAGAATTTTTGCAGCTTGTAGATAAGTATATACCCTTAATGCAATGTAGAGCTTCAATTCTTTTTCTAAATACATACAATGGGCAAAAGTATCACTTTTTGAGAGGAAAAAAATGTGTTCTGATTTTATGAAAAGCTGCAACTGGACATGAATTATATCCTGAAAAGTTCATTCTGTTAATAAAATGGAGCACCTAAATAAACTGCAAAAATGTTTACAGGTCAGCATTCTGAAATACAAACTTAGAACGTATAAAATTATATTGTACAAGTAATGAAAATTAAATAAAGACAAAATTGGTAAAAGAAGAGGAGAAAGAAGGGGAGAAAAGGAAGTTGTTAGGATAGTGAATATATGCATTCCTGTTTCTGTTGTCAACATGAATTTAAATCAATCCTATTACAAAATTTGGCATTAGTATGTGTGTGTTGTGAAAGCATAGTCAGCCTCTTTAAATTCAATGTAATTGACTCCTGTGATCTGTATATACTGCAATGTGGCTATTTAATGCATATTAATCTCAGCAGAGGAAGAAAAACTGAGATTTTTTTTTTTTTTTTTCAGTAGTTACCTTTCTGTTCATGCTTCAAGGTGGTGTTTCTGAAAGTCTCAAATATAAGGCCCATTTATTCAAATTTTAAAAACAGTGCTATTGTCAGTGTTTCATTTGAATATGGAAGGAACAAGAAACAGTTTTCACATGAAAAACAAATGCATTTTTTCTTCACTTTCAAAATAAAACCACAACAAAGACACATGTCACTTCTACTTGCCCTGCCCCCTGTGCAGGATGTCTGGGGTAGAACAATAAATAGTGTGGAAAATGACAAATTTTGTATCATTCTCTAGATGAAATCATTGCTTTGCTAGAGACAATGAGTAGTTAGCCACTAACTGCATTGGGCTGCGATTTCGCCTCTTGTGTCAGTGGCTCCTAATGTAATCTTCCCTCCTCTGTGATAGATTTTTTGCAGACTTGGCTGCAGAAGTACGTAATGTTGTTCTTCAGAAATGTCTAAGAGTCTAGTAATTGAAAAGTTCACAAGAAAGCTTGTGCATACTCTGGAATTGGGTGTTATTCGTGATCAGAGGTTCAAATTACAAATTCAACCTGACCATCTTGTGTTGCGTAGGCAGATTCTAAAGTTTAAAAGTTTTAGAAGAACTATTTCACTGGATATACATTGTCTTATGAAACAACTGACAAAATTTTATGTGTACTTTGCAAAAGACTACATGTTTAATGCAATAAAATTGCATCATCACACTTTAAATTTGAAGTAATATTAATTTCATGAATCATATGTGTAACTTAAAGGTTACTGTGGTAGCATTGTCATACATTTTTCAGATGGTTTAGTAATTATGTAATGAACAGACTTAACTAATCATCAAAGTATGTATGCAAAGTAGGGTAAATTAATACTAGGACAGTTTGTGGACCCAAGTCAGCATGCAGTGATTGATTGGTTTAATTTCCTAACTGAAACTGTTTGCTCATGAATTTTGTACTTAAAATGTTATTACATATAGTGGAATTTCTGAATGTAGCTATCAGAAGTGCTAATGGATAAAATGTTATTAACTGTGTCTTTGAAGCCTGGCAGTATAGAGATAGATACACTGTCCTATTGTCATCATCTCTATTATACTGCTTGGTGGAGGCAGCTCTTGGGGATGCATATTTTAATGCATCTGAAGATTTTTAAAGTTTACATTAGATAGATGTTTAATTACAAAGATGTAGAATTGATTACGGTATAGCAAATCTTACGAAGCTATGAGCTCTATTTTTGTCTTTTTCAGGATACAGCTGTTGCAGGTTTGGGTTGAAGAGGGAATTTGCCTCTTAGGACATGTGAATACTCATATGCAGTTTTTAACCTGAAAGGCTAAACTGATTTTCTGTTTTAAAATCTAAAGTTACAGGAGATACAACTTCAAAGTGAATCAGAGCTATGTTTATCCCTCTTATATGTCAGAGTTTAAGTGCAATGTTTTATGTATACAGTCATCATGACAGTTAAAAAGGCTATAAAGAAAAGCAATTATATAATTGCTTTAAAGAATTAAGTAGCATGGATAAAGGCTTTTAGAAACTACAGAGCAGTTTTAATAATTATATCACCTGAAGTCAAGCTGCAAAATTATGTCCTAATTATTTGCAATGAGTAATTATCTATAAAGTTATAAGCTTTGAAAGAATTTATGAGTGTGGGGGAATTCTTTGATTATTTTTTTTCCCACACACACTAAAACAATACCCCATCATTTTCTATTTTAGCAGTTTCCACAACTTAAACATTAAATTCTTATTGTTGCTTTCTGTTATATTAGTAGTGTGTGTTTTGCAATTCTAATCTTCACGTTTTTCTTTCTTTATCACCGAAGTAGGCCTTTTGAAGCCAGGGAATTTTTCATAGCAATATTGACAGTGTTCGCATTTGCATGATGACAGCCAAGGAATGGAGCAGTAATTTTTGAAATTGCAGAAGTATTTAGAACACTGATAAAAGCTGAAATATATTTTTGATGGATTGAAGTTAAGCATACATGATTTTTCCTGCTGTCAAAAGGCTCTGAATTTAGTGAATATTTGCCTGCTGTGAGAATGCAAGATTAACATCACAACCATCACCCGGGCACCCAAACCCTGCAATTTAATAGCTTTTTAGGTTCTTTCCTTTTTCTAAACAGCAATTAATCTCATTTTAGTACAATTTTCTCGTTTCTGAAGTCGCTCATTGAATCGCTGTTTTGTTCATATTTGGCTTCAGCTCCTCTGCATAGTCATTAAAGTCCCAATTAATGTCACCTTTAGCTGAAGAGTACTCATTTTTATTGAGAAAATGACAGTTGCTGCCATGAGTAGTGCAGTGTAATATACATTAATTGCCCTGTAACACTGGTAATTACGAGTTTTTCAAGCCTCTCAGTAAACTGTCATGCCTAGACAAGACTGTGCTAAAATAGATTACTCATTAGGGAGACCTGTCCTGTTTTCTGGTGGGTTCTTAGTGTTGGTTTAAAAAAAAATCTTGAGTTTGAGCAAATAGTTGCCAAAAGCAATTTCCTACAACAACATGTCTGTGTTCGGTTTTCCAGCCATCACTTAAGCCTGCGGTCAGCAAACAGCCAGGGTGCTGTGGACTCTAGAGATGTCAAGATTTCAATGTTTATTTAGGTGGATCACAAGGATAAGTTTAACAATTCGTAATTCAGCGCTTAATATGGATGTTATTAAAGCTGCCTTTTTCAGTGTTATGTTTATGACAGGTCTACCTGACATTTTAGAAGAGCAGTCGACATTATCAATATTTTATGCCCCAAAAGACTTTAACACAGTACTATAGACTGTCCAGTGAGCTGGAATTACTGAATCCGTTCTCAAATAATTCTTATGTAGGAACAGCAGAGATTATGCTGTAGATTATATGGAATAATTATCTGATCTTTGACAAGCTGTATGCCATTGCAAGATGTATTAAAAAAAAATACAGAAAAAAATGTGTGGAAAGATTTGGTTCAGATTGTGACCCCCTCTGAAAATAAGGCTCTAATATGTATATTGTTAGAAGACCCACCTGCCGATTGAATCAGGATGTGGTGGGAAGCAAGTTCTTAATTTCAGAAGGAATGTATTTCATTGCTTTCTCTTCCTGTCTTTCTCATATTTTATGTTTGTTCTTAAAGACAAAATAGTCTCCTTTAAAGCTTATTGCAGCACTGAACTGACAAAAGAAAACCTTTGTTTTATCTCTGTTATAACACCTGCTTTAGGCAATCTGCTCTTTCGTGCTCTCTCTAAATGAATTTTGTCACAGCCTTTCATATTCTTCTGTGGTGATGAGCTAATGAAAGTAGATAGTACAATTTGTGCTGACCAGGTAGCAACTGCCAGCTTGCAGCTGAGGATAGTTTAAAGAAATAAATAAAAGATAGTGTTATATCACTGATTTATCCATTACATGACATTAATAGTGAGAAACCTTGGTGTGTTTATCTGTTTGTATTGGTGTGCATTTATCGAATTGTTTATGACAAGACTAATTGGGGTAATTGTAGACGCTGAAATTACCTGTCAGCTATATGTAACCACACTCCCTTTCTTTCTGACAAATGATGACAACTGAGGGACCCCGTAGCATTACTCATGATGGCTTTTCGAGTGGTAATAAGGACAATAGGGGCCCTGGCTAATTTGACATGGACAGCCTTCACAACAAGAAGCCAGCTAAATGACTTGTCAGTAGGGGAAAGAAGTCAGAAAAGTAATGGAGTCCCCCATGGCGCTCTGACAGGGAGATGAGGCAATTTCAACGGAAAGTGAAAAGGCTTCAGTTTGTCAAGTATTTAGAACAATCAGAGAACAGCTAGAGGCTGGAACCTGACAATAAATTTGTGAACCATGGTAGCAGTTTCATATAGGTCAGTTATTTCATAATGGCTGTGAAGCTTTCAGAGGTTTCTGCTTTCGTAGCATACTTCACATCAGCCAACTGGTGCTTTGTCACCTTAAATTTGTGCTTCACTTTACACAGTAGGAGTAATGGTTAAGGTTACAGAGGAACGGCAGTATAAGACAGCATGATTTGCAGACACCAATCTGTTGAAAAATAAACAAAAATTTAGATAGTAATAGTGTGATTGCATCCATTACAAAGCTAGCGGTGTTAACATGTGCTTTATGATTTTGGCCCGCACCCTATTTATGGGTAAGTGAAGTACTTTATTTCTTGTGGAAAAAAACTAGTAAAATCTAAGCCCCTGTTCCTCTCCTTTCACCCTACTGTACGTAGTTAAGATTTCTTAAGGTTCATTTCCTGCTGCTTGCTGTTGAAATGTATTCCAGTTCTACAGTTTTGACATCTATTGGGACACTAACTGATGACACAAAAGGAGAATTCGTGCTATTTTTTTCTGAGTGCTCAGCAGAAAATAATGTTCTTAAAAAAAAAACAAAAAAAAAGACACACACACAAAAAAAAAAAACACCGAAACCCCAACCTCCTAGAATTAAATACCACCTCGGTGTCCCACTGATAGTAGGTCTTTTTGTCTGTGGCTTCAGTAGTCTGTTGGATTGGTGAGGTTCTTTATATCAACGATTCTTACCTATTTACTCGCATTGAGATAAAAAGTCAAAAGTACGATTAAAGCATACTTCAGTACGGCACTGTGCTTTCTGAATTACTGACACAAGCTCCTGAATTCTTTTAAAGTGTTTATGGATTGAGCACAGATTTAGTGAGAAGTATCAACTTGTCTTTTTGGCAGTGATTGTTTTGTTAGAAAATAGGGTTGAATATATTCATTTTAATGTTTTATTTACAGTCTGATTCCTTCATTTTGCCAAATGCCATGTTTCTTGCAGATTTTAAAGCTAGTGCAGCAACTGTTCGTTTGAGAACTGTGTGGATTCTGGCTTTTTTAATAAGTGCTTCAAGTTGTCTCATTGCATGACCAACGTATTTCTTGACCTGGTCTTGCTAAATTTAGTTTGCTGGCATTAGGTGGGATTCAACTAGTATATGTTTCTATGCATATCATAGTTTCGTTGCTAGTAACTGCCTTCAGTAGTTCCACTGACTTCGTTAGTTCATCTTACTTCGTTTCAGCTTTCCAAGAGATCTTTTTAGGATAGGAGGTTTTTTTATCACCTCCTCTTCCTCCCTACCTACCTCCATATGCTTTAATGGGCTTTGGTGCTTAAGTGTTGTTATCCAGACCTTGATCAAAACAAGAAGCCGATATTTCTGTTTCACTCTCTACTATTTCACTCTCAGTCTATTTTCACTCTCTACTGTCTGCAGTCCAGCTGTATGACTCCTGCTGGGGTCAACAGTGGCATCCAAATAGTTGAAATTCCAGCTACATTTATTCCTTTACTTTCTTGACATATTTAATTTAAACAAAAATTTGATTTTCTAAATACATTATTTGAAAAGAGCAAATGTAAAAATGATAGGCAAGTAATTAATTCATGGCAAAATATGGACAAATTCAAAGCTGGCAAAGCAAAGGCAGGCATGGTCCGCAGTCTTTTTAATGCATGCTATGTGAATCCTGGATGTTGTGTTATAGCTCACTATTTTATTTGGAAGCTGTATTTATTCAGTGGGTAAAAAAAAATCATTTGTTATTATATTCTTTTCAATTTTGTGACCTGTTGCTTGAGAAACAATAACTTAGTTAAAAATTAACAATCAAAATTAAGTATTCAGTGTTTAGGAAAATGTCTTTCTTTAAAAGAAAGATACCTTTGAAGTATCTTTAAAAGTATCTTAAAAGAGTAGTATTTCGATGATACCATGAGTTTTGGGGACTGTTTCACAATGTAGTGGCTATACCTTGAACTTCCAATGTTGCTTGTTGAAAATTATCTCTCATAGCACCTTTTCTATCTTTTCTTCAATAAGAGATTTCATTACTAAGTTTGATTTAGGAGGTATTTTCAGTGCTTTTATCACATTTAGTTACTAGTCTTGGAGGAAGAGGATTTCTTCATTTTTTATTTCTTTCAAGGCAAATGTCTATTTTATTTATTGCAGAAGATGCTAGAGCTTTGCAGGACTGACAGAAGTTATGTGTTGTGGCAAAAAGCATCTATTTGGGAGAGAATGAGGACACTTCAGTTCTGATTTAGGAATCAGGAGGGTATTTATGCAGTGGATTAATTTAACAAAACATTTATAAAAATCACAGGCTTAAAAAAATCATGACAGGGCATTCCTTATAAAAGTTGTATCTAGACTAAACTGAATAATAGTTTTAGCAATTTAAGTTCAATGATTTTGCTCTTCAATAAACATAAAAAGGAAAATGCTGAATAAATTCTGAGAGGCATTAAATAGATATGTTAAAGTTTTGCACCTAATCTGACTGAAACAATAGACACTATTTTCCATTACCAGACCTTTGAGTACTTGCCAAGCTCCTGTATTTCTATGTACTTACGACTTTTCATAAATATTTTCATTATATAATGGCGCATAGATCTGTAGTTAGTATATTCGAAAAGGTGACATAAAACTAGTGCAGAAAATATTTTAATGGAGCTTTAAGTTTTGAGGTTTGTTTGGTTTTTGGTTTTTATTTTTCATATAAAGATATGCAGGAATAGTATAAATCAGTTTTTTGAATACCTGTCTTAGTCTGGCTAGAGTCTAACCAATACAGCCAATGACAATCTCAGTTCCTGCATTGGGTATCCCTGGAATAGAAATATAAAACAGAGTCATTTATACCAAAACTGCAAACAGGTCTTTGCATATCAGTCCTATATCTATTAAAGCAGATACTGCTGCATAGGTTTAGGGGTTGTGTATGTCATAATTCTGAGCTGGCTTAAATATTAAGTCTTCCACAAATATAAAATCCTTTCACCTATACGCTGTAAATTACTTTGAATTCATGAAGGTGTTGTGAATAATAGCAGATTATAGTTCATATGGCTGCTAAATCAGATTTTTTAAGTTCACAGCCATTAGGAAAATGTCCTGCTATGTGCTATTCCTTTATTAAATCATGAAAGGAAATGTTTTTGCAGAGGTGCAATACCATGGTCAATTCTTAAATGCAGAGCTCCCTTACACAGAAGAATGTTTAAGACCTTTTGTACTGTGTAATGCTAAGTGCCCGTTCTACATTCCTGCAATGTATTTACTTACTTTATTACAAGGAAGCAGTCACTGCCTGTGTCATTAGCAGGTATAAATAAGTGATGAAAAATCTGGCATAAGTATGTAGGTTGAAATACAAGTAGCTTTATACATAGAAGTAGATATATTTACATATGATTAAACTGCCTATAACCAATGCTTTTGTATGTTTTCACTAACAATTTTAATTGCAAAAGAAATCCAAATAATGTGAACTGTATTTGCCCAATATGTAGTCTTAATATCCTCTCAGCCATCTATTCCAGTAAGTATAATAACTTCCATTTGCTTTCTCAGCATGTTCTTTCCTTTCTCTGAAAACTAAGGAACTAGGTTGACTGGGAATTTAGTATACACTTGCACTCTAAAATCAGGAGAAGCATCTTCCAGATAGAAGGAAAAAAACAGCAAAAGTCACTTCTTCTGTCTGGACATCCAGTAGGAGATGGAAATTAAGCTACCATGTTCCATTCTTGACTACCAAAAAGAGATACAGTCTTTTTTAGTGGAAGGTAGTTTAACTTCCCCATTTTCTCCTTTTAGTTTCTTTAATGTAGCGTTGTTATCTTTGGCTCATCCAGTTTCAGAAGTTTATTTCCTACTCAAGTAGGAAAAAAACTGGACATGCAAAGGAGAAGCATATGTATGCCAAAAACTAGTTACCTAATTATTTTAAAGCTACTTGAGATGGAAGAAATATATGAATGTATATATGTAGATACATTTATAGATGCATAGCTGTAAAATAGTGGTATGTAATCATCACCCATAATAAGTGAATATCTACATAGGTATTACAAGCATCATCATTTTATTATCAAATGTAAAATCATAACACTACCCAAGATGTTGGTAGTAATTCATAACTGGATCACTAGGTCTCTCTGTCAGTTTTAGGCTCAATCATTCCATAATTACCAGAAAGTGTGGATGGATTTTGATTTGTAGAGTCCAGATTCATATGTAATGTCTAGAATCACATTAGTACCAGTAAAAGATGGCATGAAATAAATTTTCTGGTTAAATGATGGCATATGGGAAAAGTCTGTCCTAGTTAATCTATGTAGAGTTAAACTTCATTCCAGCAGCTGGCAAAGCTTGTTACTCTAATAATTGGAAATAATCAATACAGAAACTATTGAAAATAATCAACTGCATTTAGGAATATTATTGATGAGCAAAATGCCATTTGCTATTTTTACTGCCTTTTATTGTATTTAGATTGTAATTTAACTACCTTCTAATTAGTTTTAACTTAGCTCAATTGGAAGTAGTAAAACCTACTTATCTAATAAGTGACACATGTCATAAAGAAACATACAACCTCCTTATTTCCCCTAGGTCAGTCATCCGTGAACTAATTAACTGAATTTTTGTTTCCCCACTTTTTTGAAGAAAAGCAGTACAATTGAATTTGTCCTTTTTCCCGTTCCCAAAGCAAAACGCAGAAACAAGCTTCCTCCCCCCCAGCTGCATTCTTAACTGTTAAAATATCCTAAAGCACTCGATCACGTTGCGTTTTAATTTCCAAGCCATGTGTTGTATTAGTGAAGTGCACATGTTGCTGATTTGAGCTGAAAGTTCTCAGTCTGTTTAGCAGAACACCAGGCTGGCACGAACAAGGTCCTTGCTAGGTCAGAGGCCTGAAGTTGACATCTTTCTTAAATCTTTCTTACTTTTGTGAAAACTAGAAGCACAGGTCAGGGCAGCTAGCTGATGGCATTGCCTCTTACAACCACTGATTAGATTAGCTCAACATTTATCAACTACACACAGACTAACACTTAACCTTTTAACTGCAGAGTTTTGATGTATCCTTATTTTTTAATGAGGATGTTATTGTCCCAAAGTGTCGCTTAAAGCTTTAGTGCAGGTTTTTCTTCCCATTTAGCTGACTAACAGGCTTTAAATGCTTTATAATTCAAAGTGCGGTGTTTATAACTGTGCTTTGTTTTGAGGGCAAAGATTGAGAAATTTTGCTCTGGAACAATTTATTCTAAATATTTCTATTGTATCTGTTCCATTAACCTGTATTCAAGATGTAATTTATAGCTCACTTCAGTGCTAGCTGGTTTTTATCCTAAAACATTAACCAAGAAATATTTACAATTGGCTTTTTCCTTACAAAAGATGCAGTAACTTACAACTTTGGATTTACCTAATTACTTGTAACTCATTCTGAGTACGGACCGTAATCATCTGGGTTTTGAAAACTGATTCGTCTCTCTACAGGGAGCAAAGTTGCCCATGATTCCACATCTACCAGGCTGAATTCAAGGTTTTAATTCTCTGTTGGAATTTGGGACCTATAAGAGATATATTTTGCTAGTTACGAGTGTGCACATGATAAAAGACTGCAAAAAATACTGTCACCAGCGACCTAAAATAATCCTGAACTTAC
This sequence comes from Coracopsis vasa, assembly GCA_026283785.1. Lineage (NCBI taxonomy): Eukaryota > Metazoa > Chordata > Aves > Psittaciformes > Psittacidae > Coracopsis > Coracopsis vasa. The sequence goes on from JANHGB010022626.1 coordinate 73,243, forward strand.
AGATTGTTTGGAAGATTTGAAGCTCTTGCTGTGAGAAACCAGCAAGCAGGTAGCAAAAAACCGGCAAATGCAGGATTGTACAATTTCAATGTAGGAAGCACTGAGATCTCAATACCATACTGAGGTGAGCCTCAGGTAGCTGGGGATTGTAGTCACTGCAGTTCTGAACTGGGGTCTTCCAAGGCCCAGGAGTGGCTGAAACAAGTGCCAATAGTGGCAAACCTTGATGTAACACTGGTATCAACAACCCAGATATAAAGAATACTGAAATTACATTGTGAGTATTGCCAAGTGTATTATCTACAAACAGTATGATATCAACAGGGCAAAATAAAAGCAGTAAGTCACAAATAAAAAAATGGGAATGTTTACTAAGTAGTAGCGTTAACTAACTTTTGTCCACTGTGGTTTATTTTGTGTTGTAAATCCTGACAGCCAGTTATTTTTACCATGAGCAGCTGGGGACACAGCAGCTATTACTGTCCTTTGACTCCATGTATGTTACTTTCTATTGCACAGGTGAGTTAGATGGAGATTTCCTTAGGACTTCAGCATCAGGAGTCTGAGTTAGGTATGAAGGACTTGAATAGCACATGGGGTGTGTGACCACATTTATGTATCACCTAGTGAAAATGCCTTGTCAGTAATGAAGAGGACTGTCAGTAGTCTAGGATAAGATCTGCTGCTTCTACTTAAAAGGAAGTATTAAAAACTCCAGTGTAAGCAATAAGTGTCTCTCATTACCATCTAAATATCTGGAACAGGAATTTCCACAAAGGGAGGGAAGCCCAATTCAATAAAAGGTTGCTTTAGGGGTAGGTCTTCTTTTTCATTACTAACAACATTACCTTTTCCTCTGTTAATGTAATGTCAGTAAAGATGCAGATGTGTGAAAGCAAAATAGAAATTTTACTGTGTGGTTTCTGTTTTTAAATCCAAGCTTGTAAACTGGACAGAGAGCACTAATGTTTTCGGGGTGGGGGGGGGAGGGGGGACGTGGAGAGAAATTCCTGTTTATGTGCTTCTGAATTTTTAAAAGCAGTTTTGAGAAGCAGCATTATTTTGAGTCTGTTTTTCACCTGCCTTCAGACCCTGCATTTCAGCTCTATGCCCTAACTCCGGTCTGGGTATTCCATGGCAGACTGCCATATCCATACCTGTGTAAGCAAAATGTTTCTCTTATGGTCCTACTAGTAAAAATAGTGATCTTGGAGCAGGATTCCAACATCTGGGGGTGGAAGGGTAGCCTGACAGCAGTAACTGAACAGATCAAGACACAACTTAATACCAAACATGAAAGTTTCATTAATCTAGAAAAGCAGAAGAGAGACTTGCATTTTTTATTACTGAGTCCCGTGTTATCTAGCCATACGTCAACAATTTATTTTCCTGCTTAAATTAACCCTTTGATATAGCCAGATGACTTCAAGGCCCTATATTGAATCAGTCGTGTTGTTCAAAGCAAACACTGTTTCCTAAAAACATTTTTTCCTAAAATTTAATTATATGCTCTTTAGAAAATCGTTAGACTTAGCACTTACATCAGTATCACTGTAGACAACAAAGTCAATTTGAATATCAGTTATTATATTTGAAAGTGGTTATTTTATTGTTGGCAAGTAAAATGAAAAACAGACGTGTTTAGGTTTAGTCAAATTGTGGTTGGTGGAAATTAGTATACCACTCTCTAAATAAATTGAAGCCATTTGAAACTGCCCAGATCCTGGAAATTAATAATCTTATTCTATGAACAACAAGCTCAATATGATGAAAGCTGGGTTTAAAAACCATGAGCATATTCTATAGCTAACATAAAATGGTGGCACTTCATTGTTGTCACTGTTGCTATCTAAAACACAAAGTGTAATGGTAAAAAAACATTACAGTAGTAATCAGCTTCTACAAGCTAACAGTTTATCACATAGTAGGGAAACAACAAATTTACAGTGTTTTTATTGTATTATACTCATTCAAAAAAAAAAAAAAAACCAGTTTGGTTGAATTTATTGATATATTAAAGTGACCCTTGCCTACTTCTCAGCACTTTCTCTTGGCATCAGTTAATTTTTTTAAGTGTTTTAAAGGTGGTAAGTTGTTGTAAGATTTATATAGCTTCACGTTCACAGAAACCACACAAACCATGCCAGTAAATACAGTATTTACCACTCTACAGTATATCAACATTATTTTTAAGGTTGCATTCTGTTTCTACAAACACCAAATTTTTTTTATTTATAGTAGGTAGGACCATGGGCATACGCTTAATTCCAGGTGAATACTTTAGATGTTTCTACAACATCCATGTGCTAATGCATGTGTAGAATTTGATTGTCTTTATATACTTCAGTATTTGAGGACAACCAACACGATAAGGTTGAAACTTTCAGAGATATTGAGAACATTTCATATTTCAGCAGCTTAGATTGTCTACTAATCTATCCTGCCAAATGAGGTAAATATACGTACCAAGCCTCAAGCCAGACTTCTATTAGAGTGAATTTTTACTGACTTGATTAAATGCGTAGGATTTGGAAGATACTAAACAGTCTTATACTCTCCTCCTTAAAGTAACTAAAATGTTATCCTTGGAATTAAGCACTTTAGGTGCTCTGTCACTTTCAGTAGAGAAAAAAAATGCAATCTGCAGTACATCATGTCTGTTTTGTCTTTATATATCTAGGAGTAAGTGGGCTAAATGTGAGCCAATACATCTGTTTTCTGTAGGTACATCAGAGGTTACACAGCTAGGAGAAAGCTATTTAAACTTAAGGATTGTTATAGCACACAAGTAATGTCTCTATCCATTCATAAAATCAGACTAACAAATTAAGAGTTTTGGCCATGAAAGTAGTAAAGTTCCAAACTAGTTTCCCAAACTGATCAGTGAAAGCAAAAAACTATTTTTCAATGAACTTCAGTCAGTGTGTGAAAAGTAAAGAGTGGCTGGGGTTTTGCCAAGATGTAAATGTATTATAAAAATACCCATTTTAACAGTGCTTTCCACATTTTTTTATTCTTAAAAGTCAGTCATTCAGAAAATATGCAGTTTTCTCTTTACTCAGTTGTGTCTTGATAAATTCAGTTTGTCCTGTCATAAAAGTTGTTACAATATTCATGTTGATTTTGCACATATGGAATAAACTCCTACACTGAAAAGAAATTGCACAATCTGCTTGGGTTTCAAAACAAAAAATAAAAAATACCCCAAAACAAATATTTTACTTTCTTTTTATCCATTGTATTGAAGTC
>JANHGB010022627.1:0-52690 GCA_026283785.1 Coracopsis vasa
GGTTTTCCCTATCCCATAAGGAGCTGACATACCTGCAGGGAAAGAAGCTGTACAGCACTGCTTTTCTGCTCCTGGAAAGTAGGCAGGGGCCTGTCTCTTCCCTGGCTTAAATTGATTATATAAGTCCATGGATGTTAGTAGATTTTTCTATTTGAGCAAAATACTGATTGCAGAGTTCTTCTGTCATTTACAGCAAGGACACGCTGGCATTTGGATTCATGTGTTTGAGTCTCTGCTATGGCACTGAGAAGCTTCATGTCTTCAGGCAAGTCACTTGAGCATGGGGCTTCAATTTATCCTTCTACAAAATAAGTATAAATAATACTGTTCTCACTGGGGTGATTTGAGGTTAAATTCTGATCTTATTTCAGCAAAATTAAGAACAGCACTTCTGCTGTTGATGGAATTAGGCTAAAGTAAAGTCACTGCAAGTGTCTTTCATTGTAAAGTGCTTTACACACTACATACAATGCAATACGATGAATCGCAACCAACTCAGAGATAAAGCAGGCAGACCAGCTGTTACAATGGGCTAAGCACTGTCATTCAGAGGGCTGAAAAAATTCAAAGATCACAAGAGGAATGCTTAATTTGCTGAAATTGGTAATAACAGCTTTCTAACTGCTGTGCTGGGAGGCAGAGTCTTGTGTTAAGATTATATCGGATATCTTTGCACATCAAACAGCAAAGAAATTGACTCAGAAGGAGGCTTTTTTCCCTTTGGAACCACTGTTTACAGTTTGGTTCTGCAACATCTAAGGCTAAGACCTGTATTTTTCCAAAAAATTTAGGCTTTAGATGTTGCCACCACAATCAATCCCTCAGAATTCTGCAAAATCCCGTGGTTGTACCATTCATCCTGATCCCCTTTTCACAGGATGGTATTCCAACCACACTGCCCACATCTCTCTGCCAAGTCCTTTGGTCACCCCTCCTGCTTCTCTGCTCAGTCAGAGCCAGTCTGCTACCCCATTTCTCTCCTTCCACTCATTTCTCACCCTTGCCACTGCTCACCACGACGGATCTCTCACTTTCTTCCTATTGCACATGCACACATTAAAACACCCACAGCTTTTACAGTTGTGAAGCAGGAAGAAAGGGCATGACAATTTCATCCACTATACTTTTTACCATTGCAGCTTTCAGTGCATATGCTCAATTTGCCTCAGGCAGTACTCCCTGAGATATTAGTTGTGATAAAGAAAAGAGTAAAATAATACTGAAACATTTTGGGAAAAAACAAATATAAATCACATTTCAAGTACTTTAGGGAGCACACAGAAAGCAAACTGTATGTAAATCTGAGCTTGAAAATCAGCTGCTTAAAAAAACCAGCCCATAATTAAAACAAACAAACCACCCTATGTTGTATTGCAGTTATTATCAATTAAAGAGGCTTACTTTGTTTCATTTCATGTGCATGCACATCCATAAACATACATGCACCTTTCTCAAAGCAGCTCTATTGCTTTAACCTTCATTTATTCTTCACAGCTGGAATAAATGGTTAATCTCTCAGGGGATCATGCATGCTATTTGTTATTGATTTTATAGCTCAGAAACATATTAGGGCTGCGAACAGGCTGGTATCAGATTAGGAAAAAAACACTTAGAAGCAGACACCAACTGTGCATTTGTGATAAATTACATATATTCCCTATGCATTCCCTATGCATTCCTAGTTATAGTTAGTTTACAGGGTTTAGCACCATATGGACTGCTAGTGAGGTAACAACCCAAAACATAAACACCTTCCTCTTTGAAAAAAGGAACTTGTAGCTGGAGACTTTTCCTTTAGAGTATTGTATTATAATCATAGATTTGGACATCAGGACAGGTTTTGCATATACCTCTGGTTTGGTTTTATCATAGTCTGATGTTGTAAGAAACAACAATACACAAATGGTAAAAAACATTAATATGCACAGAAGTTGGAATGAATGTATTCAAAATACAAGTTTCTTTTGAAAAAATGTCTTTTTTGCTTTTAGAGCTGTTAAAAAGAAACCTCCCTGAGGTCTGTATAGGGATGAAAATCTCAAACTATGTATTGCATTCCAAAGATCAGTGTTACAGTGCTATACTTACTGTTAAAACCTTTCCAAGCATCATTTAATGTAAATAAAATTACTGCAAATTTTTTGAATACAAGGCAAACTTTTCTTAGACAAAAGAGATGTGTTTGTTAAAAAAAAACCCAACACTTTGTTTAGCAGAATAAGGGACACAGAAGCCTTAAGAATAAGATATATTTCACTCAGAGCTTTTCACTTGCTCTGCCATTTTTCAGTATTGACTGTTACGTTACATGCTCACACACAAGACACTCTGTCTAAAAGACACAGAAACCCACACATCATATATGCATTCTCCGCTGATTTTCCACCAGCATTATAGACCCCAGTTATGTGATACAATAATGAAATCTAGATATTGAAAGATATGATAATTCATTCTGTGTGTTATTCCACTGGCACAGCAAAATTGTTACCTGACACAGACCTGGAGGTGCTGCTTCCAGTCTGCTAGGACTATTTTCATTAGAAATTGTATAGACTACTTATATGCTTATTGTTTAGCATAAACTTAAGTATTCTGCCGAACTGGCAGCATACTGAGGAAACCTTATTTCTATTCTCTTCTACCCTAGTTAGAAGTTTCCTGATATATACAGAATTATCTGAACATAAAACTGATGACAAATCTCATAGGCTAATGAGTGGACATGTTGCCATGGATGTAATTCTAGCATGAGTGAAAGGTAAATATGAGGGCTGGATTTTGATGTAGTTTCTTATATAAGTTTAAATAAATGGAAAAGCAAAAAGCAAAAAAAAAACCCCACACCTTAGTTTATAAGAACACACTGTAGGAAAAACTGAAGTTTAAATTTAAATAGATATTAAGATGCCAAATCCGAATGTACTAATAAGCTTTAACTGACATTATTTGCAAAGTAACCTTAAATAAATACACATTTTGGGGCTGGATAGCATTTCACTAGATTTTGGTTTTAATATCAGGTGCTTACAAGATCCTGCAAAAAAAGAGAATTTGCCGTACTACAGCTAAAATTCAAGAGTCAACAGATACATCTAAAGCTGAGTGAATAATTAAAAAAAAATGAATAACTTATTCAAAACTATGAAATTCATCAAGTAAATTACTTGACTAATACATCTATGAATTATGAACTGACAATGCTGGGTGAATAATACATTAATAATTAATATGAAAAATATAATTAAATTCTTCAAATTAATTACTCAGAGAATATGAGAAACCATAATTATTCTCTACACTGTACTCAAAGAATAGAATGCCTGAGTAGTCTGTATGATCTTCAAGTCTTACAGTTTTTCAGTACAATATATAGGATATATCTTTGTAATTATGGAGCTTTGGGGTGATTGATAGCACAAATATCGCTTCAGGGTAAGAATGAAGAAACATGTCACAGTTGAACAAAATAACATATGTTTTAATAGAAATATGCAAGTGTGAGGATGTACAACGCAGCCTGTTGGAAAGACTGGCTCTGTCTCTGGAGAAACTGAGCAAGGAATGCCCACTGGAGGGAATTTTTGTTGAGCAGTCAAGAGCTGGAGCTGTGTAAATTACATTTGCTGATTCTAACCATAGATTACTTTTAATCACCATCTTATACTGTGCCTGTGTCAAAAGGTGAGCATGGTTCAAGAGTGTGCAGTGACTCAGCCTTCAACCCATCCTCAGTATTGGTGCCCAGGTCCCCACTCAGACAGAGCTGGGTAGTCTGTTCTCAAACACTCCTGCAGTAGAAGCTCAAATTTTACGACCCCGTGTTGCAAGGACCTTCGGCATGCTTCTGCATCCAGCTGTCTGAAGAGAAGGAAAATGTGCACATCAAGGAGCCTTATGCTCATAGGTCTGCTGCAGGACTTACACAACACTTAGCAGTACAGACCAGTCTCAGTGCTCAAACGTGCGCTCTGAGAGCTGCAGGCAATTTGAACAACACGTACAGCTGTACTTGCATTCATGATGCTTGTCACTGACATCAAGATGTTACAACAGCAACCTCTTTTCTTTCTGGGATGGGGGCCAAATGGAAAAGGGTGGATGTTGTCTGTAGGGGGTTGAGTCCCTCCTCTCTGCTATAGTGTTAACTTTTCACTGAGAACAGTTTATAAGGAGCAGCAGGGAAATCAGCTTTGCAAACTAAGAATAGAAAAAAATTACAAGGCTCTACTCAAGAACTTTCCTTTCCTGTAGTTACACTTGTCACAATTTCATATAAGATCATGTAGTTATTTCCTTATGGATTCTAGCGTTCATCATAAAAATACACTTGCATTCTCCATGCACACATAGTTTAAGGTTATGCTGAAATATGCAGTGATGCTTAGAGTGATGACAGTGAGAGCTATGGCTGTGTATGGAGGCAGTACTACATGCAGTCCATAGCATAGCTCTCATACGGACTGCTGTTGAAGACAGAATTTCTTATGTGCCTAAAATATACTATATGTTTTAACAGCTGTTTCAACCCTCACCCAGTGATAGATGGGGATGATTTATTTTGTATTAAATATAAACACAGCTAGTACATTCATCATATTATTATGAATGGAAAATGCCAATTAACCACAAAGCTGGGCACACACCCCATCGTTTCGTATAGCATTACTATCTTGAAAGTATGAGCAGTTTATAAGGTTATTTGAAAGAATAAGGAAATCCTACATATCTTTATCTCCACATGTTTGCCTTGACCCAAAATACTTTTGCTTTCAAATGTAAAATATTTTTAAAGATTTTGAAAATAAATGAAAACCCGACTTGGAAAAAAACCCTACAACCTTTTAAGGAGCTACTTCCCCACTTTCATTGCCTACTGCACTTGCACACCTATTCCCCATGCCCAAAACCTGAGTACTGAGGTTGCAAAATAAGTTTCCTTAAAGTCTGCAGTTTCTTTAAAGAATATTTCAAGATTTGTCAGTCTATGGTCTGATCTTGTTGGTTAATGAGCAAACAAAAACTGTCCTGAAAGTAACTGTCCCTGACTATAAAGACAGACCCTAAATTATTTATCCCTTGTTAGTTGATCCATTACACTGTAATTTCTAATCACTGTATTCTTAGTCTCTCATTCCTGTCCCAGACCTATCTTTCTTTACCTTTTAAATTCCCCCATTAGCCCCAATTTCAGAAATAAACTCTTAGTTTTTCCCTTCATGTACTAGAGGTGAATTCTTTCAGTTTGTGAAAGATTCCAGTTAGGTGGAATAATTAATAAGATATCCATTTAATCTGATTAAACACAGCCATTTTTATTGTCTGCATTTCTTTCCATTTCCAGGAAGGAAACAAACTAACTAGAGAGAATACATGTTTCTGGGAGCATAGCTGGGCTTCTTTTTTGGGTAATCTTCGGTATATTACTGCAGGGTAGGAGTCTTTAGAAATTAAAAAGTTGCTTTCCAAAGAGACAACTACTTGTACAAAAGCAACCAGTGATGCTTACATATGACGCTCTGTAACCAGCTTGCTACTTCATTTCCATCTCCTGACCTGAGACATGGCTCTGTACATAGGCTCGAAATTGGTGATTACATCCTAATTCTGCTAAGGATTGAGCATCTTTCCCAAAATGCTGAGTCTCCTGGACTGCTAATGACATCAGTGGGAGTGAAGGAGCTCACTTGCCCACAGGGTTAAGGCACAACTTCTTTCCCTGGGGATTTTAATTCCTGTTTATTCTGACAAATTTTCATGCCCTATCAGTCCTTGAAGGTGACACAGGAGAAAACATGATGACAACAGAGCATGACAAATCTCAGGGAAGATTTGAATGTAAATACTCTCCCGTGAAATGTAGATATTATTGGAATAACCTGAACAAATCATGAAATTGACTGGCAGGCGCATGGCATCATTATCACAGTGCAATATCTTCAAGGAGAAATTGTGTAAGACCTCTTATAAGATTTATTACATTTCTGAAATGAAATAAAATATTAGACCTCTAATTTTTTTTAGTTAAGTTGCACTAGTAACTCGCTACATTCCTTCTTCCCACCCAATGAATTAGCTGTTATCATATTTTTGTCTGAGATAAAAATGAATGATCTGCTTTGATTAAGAAAAAAAAAAAAAAAAAGAAAGAAAAAAACCCCTTCTGAATAACTTTGAACTATGAATCAGCCTTGGAAAGCTCTCATCAAAAACTCCCAAACTTTTAATTGCAGAACACAGTCTCTGCTGTCTCCAGACTGCAGAGTGAGATTCCTGGCAATTACTCAAAAGCAAAAATGGTGAAAAAAAAAAAAAGCATTATCATTATCATAACTTAAGACACAGGTGTGGTGTGAGCATATTCATCCAAGTTAGAAGCTGTGAATTTCTGAACTTTGATCCATCACTGACTCCTTCTGCTGAATTTCAGCAAATGGCATTCATTCTTTACCTCATTTCACCAGTTGAAAGTTTCTAGTAAACGCTTACTGTGTTGGAGTATTATATTTAAAAGTAGTCCTACAGCTTTGAATTTGTATTCATAGGAGCAAGCACCATAATACAATGCAGGGCAATTTGAGGAGAAGAAACCATCGGTTACTTGGAACAATATTCCTTATAGGTCTTTGCCCAAGAATACTTTTTCTGGTGTAACAGGCAACAGTAATGTTGGTAAGGTTCCCAATTATATAGCCAAATCAACTTTTAGGAAAATCCTTTCTTCTGTTTCTTCGAATGCCTTTCATACAAAAAAAAAAATGAATACAATGTTTGTGGAAAATTCCACCAGCATTACTGGATTCTTGCATTGACGTTGGTAAGGAACCTGATGGCAATTGTCCTGGTTTCAGTTGTAATAGGTTTTTTTGTCCTTCCTGGTGGCTAGTGCAGTGCTGTGTTTTGGCTTTGGTGTGGGAGCTGTACTGGCGGCGCTTCAGTGTTTTGGTTGTTGCTGAGTAGCGCTTGTTCTGGTTGGGAACTTTTTGGACTCTCATGCTTTGCTGGTGGGGAGGGTATGGATGGCTGGGGCAGGGAGTGGAGGCAGGGTGCCTGGCCCAGGCTAGCCAGGGGGTGTTCCATACCACAGCACATCATGCCCAGTATATAAACTCGGGGGAGTTACCCAGAAGGGACTGATGGCTGCTCAGGTCAGACGGTTGGCAAATGGTGAACACCTGTACTGTGCATCATTGCTGGTTACTGTTTTTCTTTTTCCTTTTCCCTTTTAGTTTTATATTCTCTCCCCTAGTAATTTCCTTTATCATTATTATTATTATAAGTAGTAGTAGTAGTAGTTGTTATTGGTTTATATTATACTTTAGTTATTGGACCATTCTTATCTCAACCCATGAAGTTTACATTCTTTCGATTCTCCTCCCCCTCCCACCCGGAGTAGGGGGAAGGAAGGAGAAGGTGAACGAATGGCTGTGTGGTTCTGAGTTACCAGCTGGGTCTAAAGCATGACAGCAATTCAGAGGGGAAGATCTTCTGAAAAACTAGAAGGTGACAAAAAACTAGGGGAATCAGAGAATGAGGCAATGTGTGAAAAAAAAACCCAATTCTTTGAATGAATCATTAAATGCTCTACAGAGGAGGACTTTTGCATGTATCTTTGAAAACAAATATTTTTCATTTTTTCTCAGGATGTTTCTGATTCAGTCTAATATACTTATTGTTCAGTCAGAAATGCATAAATGTTACTACTTGTAGTCATATTCACAGACAAAGCCATCCAAACTTACAGATATGAGAGCACAGAGGTTGCAAATCAATAGCTGCAAATATCATGTACCCCACTGAACCCCTCTATGGCTCTGCTTTTGTGGGGTGCCTTTGGACCTTAGGATAAGCTTAGTTATAGAGAGGTTCTGCTTTTACGCTGACTGAAATTTCAGAGTGCTTTCTCTTCAAGGACATGGATAACACTGGTGATTCTGGGTGCTATAAAAAGTGAGAAAGCTCTCTGGTTAGGCAAGTCACTCCAAAATGGCAGCAGGAGTAGATAAGATGATAAAAGCAGAGGGCTCTGGAGCTCAGAAAAAGGCATAAAGGCCACCATGTGCTCTAACAGCAGACATTCGAAAAAAAAGCATGCTTTTCTTTGCTCTCTGGACTTTTCTATACACACTCCTGAAGTATGATACATGCAGAAATGGGAAAAAATAAATATCAAGCCCTAGATTCACTAAGGAGGTTAGTGTAACCAGGTTGGCATTGGTTGAAACTGAGCAGAAGGCTATCCAGAAATGCAGAGCTTAATACAGAGGTTCTGATTTAGCTGGTAGGCTGCAGTTCTGTTGAAGAAGCAAACATCAAAATAAGTGTGATGAGGAAGCTGTTTGCTAGGAGCCACACATCCTTTTAGGTTCGTCCAGATCCCATGTCTGCCTTCAATTCTCAGAGGAGCTGCAGCTAGGGCTTTCACACTTCATCAGTCTTAATATGAGCAGCTATGAGCACATCACTGATGAACTTGTAGCAGTTTCACACCTAGCAATGGGTAAATACTTCAAGGGCTATTTCTATTTCTCCCGAAAAAATGCTGACAGCTCACTTTTACTTAAGGCAGAAGCTGAGATTGACACCAATGATTGAATGGTCGCATAGATAAGGACCCTTAAATGTTGGGTCTGCCTCAGAATGTCTTACATTATTTCTCTACTTAGATCACGTTTATCAATCTTTCTACATTCAACTACTAAAATTAATCAAAATACTGTGGTCTCACAAGACAACTACCTAATATTTTCTGCAGTAATTTTCAGAGGTTAAGGCAGGTATACAACCAACCAGGGCTCTCCGTAGGATTCCAGTTGTGGAAGTATTGCTGTAATTAATCATACTAAGCCCACACCCAAAGTCAAGCATATATAGGCCCAGCTATCACTATAATGTGGGCTTGTATGCACCATACTTCTAAGTGGTCACTGGCTACTCTAAGTGTAACAGCACAAACCTAGCAATAGAACAAGTATAAGATTAAAAATCTTTTAAAAATCCATTTTTAGCACTAGGTTTATTTAATCATCCATTACTTTATACAACATCACTGAGACAGCCTATTGGATATATTGATTTGAAGCATTTTGTTAGATATTAAAAAATCAGTAAAAGTAGCATGAGGTGGTTCAGCCACAACCATAGGGGATTGTTACTTGAATCAGGAAAACATAGCTGCAATGTAAGAGTCAAGTCAAATAAGTACAATGTGGCTTCACTTCCAGATGTTGTTTCTTAGCATCTACCATTCATCTTGCTTCCTTCTCCCCCTCTTTCAAACGTCCTTTGCAGATACTGAGAAAATTCAGACCATAGCTGTGGCTCTTACATACGCACATAGGAAACAGGAAAAGGATATTGCATAGTGGAAGCCATTGCTACCCGTGGGAGTGACAGATTCAGGCAGCAGGTTTCTGTGCTGGCTTTGCAGTCAACAGAAAAAAGACAACTACCCTGGAAGGAGTCAGAGCCCCAAAGAGGAGCTTCTGAAGGAATCCATTTGTCTCCATTAGCAATACAGAGAACCCAGGGAAACAAACCTCTTAGCTGATACAGCTCCATTACCTAGTTAGAAGATAAGAGATGTGAATATACCCTCTCTCTCCTCCTTCTGCTCCCTCAAGTTTTTCATTATCAGCGTGTTACAAAATCAAGGCAGGTTACAGGACTGAGAAAAAGCTATACAAATGTCTAGGCAGCAAAGAGGCTCAGTACTCAAATCCACTTTTTTTTTTTAAGATTAAATTCAGCATTCTAAGATTTAATACCCCATGTTTCATGACATAATATAGCTATATAGTAGTCACTAAGAAGGAATGTTTCCTGGGCCAGTGCATGGCTTTTTTCTGCAAGGTTAATTTTGCTTTTCTCCAAAGCAACCAGTATTATCAGTACACAAGAGTTGGACACAGGACAAGGATATCTGAACTCTTGTAGTACGGCAATTTCTATTTTGCTGATTAATGAGTGACTCTCTTTGTTAGATTATGATAAACAACAACCCACATTTTTCTGTGCATGTGTCAGTGATCAGAATGTACTCAAATAAAAGCATTGCTTAGCCTTGACCTAGCCAGGTATCAGATGAACTGTACCTTGGCCAACAAGTGCTTCTTTGCAAATACCACAGAGTCAGGCCATGATGCTGCAAGCACTTACTTATACATAAACTAAATTTTACTCCATTTTACTCATTCATTTCACTGACCAAAGAAGTGTTACTTGCACTCCAGGTTAAGAGGCCTGGAGTCCAAGAAGGTAGCTCAGCATTGCGTTAACACAGAGAAGCAGTATTTCAAATAGAACAGTTATATCACACCTTAACTCAATATGTAAGGGGAACAAAGAATTTGTTGTGTGCTTCACTCAATTACTCCAGCCATATAGTCGTGTTATGCAATTATAAAAGTGAAGACATCAGAACGGGCTCTGGTGACTAAACTCTAGAGTCCATCAGAGCAACACAAATGTGGTTGGAGGCTGAAGCCCATAGGCTGCAAAGAGAAGCTGGGAGGCCTGGGTCCGTCCAACTTAAAGAAGGGAAGGTTGGGACCACCTTATTGCCATGTGTGACAGTGTTACAAGTTGGGGTAGAGGTATAGTAAAGTTTAAGGACTCAAAGAGAGATCAGCAGCATCACTAGGATTGGATTTCACAAAAATTTCACTATGAGAAAAATTTTTGCAGATGCTTGAAGCCATCGACTTTGCACATCCTGAAAGCAGAAAGGAGGATGGCTGCAGTTTAGGTGAGCTCTTCAGTTAGATGCTTCTCAAAGGTTAAGCTTCTGCTTCAAGAAACCCATTGGCATTCATTGTCACAAAGCAGAGGGAAGCACCATAAATTATGCATTCACAGACTTCAAAAAATTCTGAGGAAAAAAACCTAAATGGCTGGATGATGAAACAGTTTGAAGCTCCAAGCCCAACTCTTCAAAGACATCTGCACAGCAATTTGCTACATGGAGCTGGAATAAACAGCAACCTTTCAGAAAAAAGCAAGTTCTTGCCCTTGTAGGTGTATTCCTGCTTTTTGAATGTGTTGGAAAGAGGGGCAGATGGAGTTGCGCAATGATGACGGTGATGTGTGGATCTATCAGCTTTAGTAGAACTATTTGGACATTCGCCAACTGAGGCAGAGGTACCTATTGTTTTGGCAAAGAAAAGTACTCACTCCATATGAGTCTACTCTTTTTAGTTAATTCAGAATTCCAACTGAAGGAATCACTTTGTGTGGAGTATAAATTTCCAACCTAATTTAGATGTCTGAAGTTAGACACCATGAATCTTCATTCTCTCCTTGCAGTTGTGTGTTGGCAGTCACTCAATGACAGTGAATGAGGAGTTCCTGAGGCCAAGTAGGGGCCAGTCCTCCAGGCTGTGTTAAAATCAGCTGATAAAAAAAAACCACACTTGGAGAGTCACAGAGGACAGAGGAATCCAGCTCCCAGCCCCTTGTCCTAACCAGGGAAATTCCAGAAAACATACACTATTCTAACTGTGAAGCTGAATACTCTGTCACATCTTTGTTCATGAAAAAATGACAGCAACAGACAGAAATGTGCTAGCACTGGAGAAAAGAAAATAGATTGATCATATTTGACTGTCAAAAAGCTGCAAATATAAAAGTATTGTGCATATGGAAAAATTGACATAGTTTTCCCGAGATCAATTCCCCACAAATAAGAAATACTCCAGCTTTGCATTTTCACTGTCTCCCTTCTCCTTTCCTCCTCCTTAAAAATCCAGTCCAGGGTGTAGGAAATATGATAACACAGTTTTACTTTGTTTCTTGGGACACAGGATTTTCTATGGAGAAAAACAAAAACCTTAACTTTTTTTTTTTTTTCCATTACAGGCCAGTTTCCTAAAGGCCGCTATATGACAAGAGTTATGTAGCAGCTGGTCTAAAATTGGATATGGCAACCTCTTTAAGCCTGAAGAAACCCATCACAGTTTGTATTAGCTAAGCCCTTTTTGGTTTCTGTGCGCAAACAGTTGGATACAGGAAACTGCTGTCTGCTAAATGGTCCATTCAGCTACTGTTTAGGCTTATATGCACTCACCCACTTTGCAGCATTTAAAACTAGCACACTGTATTTCCTAATTTAGTTAGGAAGGTGTAGGGGTGTGTTGTGGTTCAAACCTAGCTAGCAACTAAGCATCACACAGCCACTCACATTCTTCCCCGTGGAATGGGGGAAAGAATGAGAAGCATAAAAGTGAAAAAACTTGTGGGTTGAGATAAGGACAGTTTTGTACATATAGCAAAAGCTGCACACACAAGAAAAGCAAAACAAGGAATTCATTCACCACTTCCAATCAGTAGGCAAGTGTTCAGCCATTCCCTGGAAAGCAGGGCTCCATCGCACTTAACAGTTACTTGGGAAGACAAATGCTTTATAGCCCCAGCTTTATAGGCTGAGCATGACATGATATGGTCTGGGATATCCTTTTGGTCAGCTGGGGTCAGCTGTCTCGGCTGTGTCCCCTCCTACCTTTTTGTGCATCCCCAGCCTACTCACTGATGGCATGGAGTGAGAAGCAGAAAAGACCTTGGCTGTGTGCAAGTGCTGCTTAGCAGTAAATAAAACACTCTTGTGTTATCAACACTATTTCCAGCACAAATCCAAAACATAGCCCCACACCAGCTACTATGAAGAATATTAACTCTATCCCAGTCAAAATCAGCACAGAGTGATATGATCCATTAACAACTAGAAGGAAACAGTGAGAATGAAGAGGGTGCTGATCAGAATGCAACTCTAGCCCTAAGTCTTACGAACCAAAAATTAAAGGCAAACATTAACAGGAAAATCGGGTGGGCACAGCTTTTGAGAGACATAGGTTTCAGTTCTAGTTTCTTGTTGCATAGCATATAATGACGTAGGTCACAGTCTAAACTAGGGGAAGTTGCTCAGAAAGAAAACAAATTTTCCATGTCACCTCTGAAAATTAAATTGAAAAATAAAGGATGATTAAAAAAAATAGAACAATTCTTCAGAAAAGACAAATCTAATAAAGTTGGGAATTGTGACTCTTAAAAAAAAATGTAAGAATATGAATCATGTAATGAGTATGGGCATAATTATGCTAATGGAAGCAGTCATGTTACTCTGGGAATGATTATGCTAAGCCTCTGAGCATGCCCTATATAAATTAGTGGTTTCCTTAAACCTGAACAGTCTGAAACAGAAATAACTATTCTTTCAGTGAGAAAAATAGAGATGTATGGGGAAGGGGAAGGCAAGGTCATTTCCCTCTACCCAATATAATATGACTATAAATATTTCAGAGCTATTGTATATATTCTGTGCTAGGTTCCAGTCGTATTTTACCAAAGTGGAATACAGGAGTGTTGTCAAACCCCCAGTCTAGAGATAATCTCAGATCATTATTTAGTACTAGTGTTAGAAAAACAGACAGAAAAAAACCAACCCATCCCTCACTGAATTCAGTACAAGCCCTAAGGAGCAGATTATGCCTCTAGATAAAGGTCTTGCTACTATCCAATGAATATATATTACTTTTCCCCTCAAACAGGAATGCCACAATCTGCTCTAGCCTTACAGTGTGGGATGATTGTCACCTCCTCTGCATCAGCTCAGTTATTAACACTTGGTAACTTCCTACTCACTGCAGTCCCTTCCTGCTCACAGGGAGAGTGGAAAGCTCCTCCTTTCTTCTATGGAGTGTATCTAAGAAAGATCTAAGTAGGGCATACAATATCACAGGGAACTTCATATCCCATTTATTTAGACATCATGACCTTGACCTACATAAAGGTCTTAAGATTATTCTGAGAAAATCTATATTTCTTACCTTTTTAGTTTAATTTTTATTCAAGAAAACTGTGGCCTCCCTAGCCTTGATCTATATTCTCAAAAAGTGTAAAGGAACCCTAAAGATGATGATTATTTCCCTTAGGAACAGAAGGATCAAAGAAATCTCAGATGAAAATTGAATTAAAACACCAGGTTGGCTCAGCATGTCAGACTGCAGCACTGACAACATAACTGGAGCAACGTCTAAAGTAGAGCCACTTTTGGTTTTCAGAGGCATATTACAAGTGAACACAGAATCGCCGGGCAGACCATGCAGCAGAACACCATGCACCTCTGGCAGCAGCTGCTTGGGCAGCATAGGGCTGATGTGCTGAGAGACAGGGAGATTCAGTGATGCCACTGAGACATCATTGTTGTGCAGAGGAACAGACTTCCTAGAAGGGTACTCAGCAGCAATCTGTTCTGCACTTCCCAGGCACCTAACATTGTGTCTACTTCTATGTCCCTTAAACACAACAGGACCCTATGCTTCAGCCCAGCATGACTGAATCATGGCAATGAACAAAAAGAGTCTTATTTCTCCCTTCTTAATTGATTTAGGGTGCTGCCTGTGTCTTTGAAATATATAAACTCATATTCTTCTGGTTTGCATGAGTAAAATAACAGCAATTACACATGAAGTGTTGAGCCCAGGAAAAAGGAGGTTCCTCATCCCTTGCCTCCCTCTCAGAACCTCCCATTACTTTTCCACCTGAAAATGGCTCATAAAGCCCAAATTCCCTAATTAGGATGTTTTGTAGTTGAAGGAAAATAGCTGTTGTGGACAGATTCATTTATCTTGCTTATTCTAAGTAATTTTGCATTTCATTGAGCAACATCAAAATAGCCCAGTAAGACACATTCCTCAAATAATATGATATTGAATCATACTGGTGTTTTTTTTTCCTACAAGTATACCAAAGCTTTTTTACACCTCCTTGACACCTTACAAGAGTCACAGGAGATTTTCCCACATCACTGAATGTCCTCAGTATTTTGAAACAATGTACTTCGAAACCATAAAAAATACAAAAGCTGAAGGGGAAGAATTTTTCAGAAAGCCAACAAAACTATTAATTCTTAGTATGACATTTAAAAAAAAAAAAAAGAAGAAAAGGAAAAAATGATAGGCATCTTGGACCAATTAAAATCACTTTTCTCTATTGCAGTCAAAGCTAATTCTTGATACAGAGCTTTTCTTTTGTTTTGAACTCTCATTTCTTTCTTGTTTTGGCAGGAAAATATTTTAAGAGTTTTTTCTTTATCAAGGGAAAAATGTTTTACTTCTATTTTCTTCAGACTCAAAAATGGTTACACCTAAGCAAAGTTAAAATAAGAAAAAATACCATACAACAATGTTTAGGCAATCACAAGCAAAGAACTTTTCCTGCTGTGACAAAGTAAGCTTCTTAAACCCACGAGAAGCTGAACTGAAGGTTTGTCAGCAATTTCTGCTACCCCTACTCTCCTGTCAGAGACAGGACTGGAAAAAAAATACCTAAACCTTGAGAGCTTTGCAGTTCAGGAAGCAGCAATTACAAATTCAAATTTAGACCTACATACAGATGGCATAACTAGAATGGATGCCCCACATCAGGCTGGACCAAGTGTGTGAGTCATGAGCAAGAGAAGTTAGGACCAGTATCTGACCGCTGGGGGTCTGGACTTACCTATTCTCTGTATCCCTACAGATAACAAAGAACAAAGTGTCACATTCTAAATTTAAAGTTGTGGTTCCCAAAATTGGATCAGTGAGACTGGTGGACTCTGGAGCTTTCATCTGTGAAACACAGGGTGGTGCTTTGGCCTATTTGCTATTACTCATAAATCGTGCAAAGGCACATGCATATCTTCACAACACCTCTTTTCCAAGTTGTTAATATCATCTGTTCATGCATGCGACGACAGGTAGGATGCACACAATTATTAATAGAAAGGTAGAAGTGTCAGTGAGATAATGTCTTCATAAAGCTGTAACCTGGGAAGTTTTAGTATCCAGAAGCATAAAGAATCTGCCTAGACCTAAATAGTCTCTAGTACCCTTAACAGTCCCATCTGAATTGTGAGAGGTGGTGGAAAGCCTTTTTTCTTCTTAATCAAGAGAGGGGTAAGATACAGGGTTGTGCAAGCATCAGCTCATTAGCACCTACACCCCTTGCCACACAAGATCTCTTCTTGAGTCAGCAGCATGCTGTGCTGATTTTCTTAGCTATTTCTATTGCATATAGTGTAATTTCTGTATTAAATGGGATTTTTAGAGGCTCACTTTTGCATCTTACTGTCAACCCCTACACACACTTCGTTTTTTACAGAAAGCACTTTTATTCTCTTGGATCTGTAGCACTATTGAGTAAGCCTTTACTGAAATTGTTTTTGGTTTTGCTCTCTTTTATCTTTTTAATGCTATTTCCCACTAAATTGACTTGCAGATGCTAATACTTTGACAACTAAAGAAAAAGGTATGTCTGAGTTGTCATCTTGCAGTCAGTTTTCCCAGATGCAAAAAGGAGTGCTTCCCCATCAATTTATTTAACTTTTTGCCTACTTACCTGCTTTTCAAAAGCTGTATTTAAGATTCTTTTATGGACATACAGCTGTCAAGCATTTAAGAAGCTTCTATCCATGCAAGATGTATAGCCTTTAACAGAAATTATGTGGTTAATTCCCCATGCAATTCTTGGACATTTTCTTTTTTTTTTTTTAACTATAGCTGGGCAATTTGTATTTGCTGAAATGTGGTCAAAGTTCTTTGTAAAACGTCAGTAGGGGAATTATGGAATCTCTTTGCACAGTAACTCACTTTTACAGACTGAGCCTGCACTGCTCTTATCTTTCCATATTAGGCTTGATATGTTGTGTCAAGCATTTCAACCTCTAGCTTCCATCAAAAGATAAATGACAGCTGTCTCTGAATTAATGGAACATGAGAGCAGATCACTGCTCTGCACCCTGCACCCTATGAAATGTTTAAGTCTGCACTCACCTGACCTGACCTTTCTATTTCCTCTTTTCCAATTTGTTTTCTGGTGATTGAGAAAGGTGAGGGAAGAGTTCAGCACTCATGTAAGACTTTTTTGTCAAGCACCACTGTGCCATCCATCAGAAATTCTCTGTCCCTGTAAAACCAACTAGGTATTTTAATAAAAATTGGTCGTTAGAAAAGTAATCTCTGAACTTCAGAGGAATAACTTTGATTCTTATTCTTCTTGTGTTATGTCCAATAGTATTATTTTTCTTCCTGTGGTATAATGTGGCCTCAGTTTTGTTAATCTGGATAAACTAGCAGGTGTTTCATTGCATAAAGTATAAAAACACAACCCGCATCACCTCACCCCAAATAGAAAAAACATTAAAAATTATGGTCTTGAAGTGTTTCTGAAATAGCAGACTAAAATTTTAACACTCTAGGCTTTGTGCTGTTAACCAGATTCTTGACCATGCAGCAAACAAGAATTTGAACCAGCAACTACATATATTTTATGTGTAATATATAATATGAATACATAGATGTGTATATATATATGGAATATGTATATATTTGTGTGTGTGCATATGGTATTAAAATATAAACAACTATTTGTATTGTTTTGAGACTTTCCAAAGTAAAGTTGTGAAGAAGCCCAGCTTAAAAGCAAGACTTGGGAAGTAGACTAAACTGGGATTTGTATCTCAAACCAGACGAGTAATTTTATCCAAATGTCTCAGTATGAAAATAATTATGGAAGGGGCCTTAATTAGGATAAATGGGACACCAGTATGCTTTCTAGACACTGTGGTCCAGATTGCAGAGTATCCTTTCCAGTACAGCAGAAGTCTGAGAAGATGATGAGCCTTTAGGAACGCAAGCCTCAAAGTTGTACGGTGATACCATCTTGGATGGATTGTGATGGACAGCTATGCAGCAGGAGTACAGCAGAATTTGGCAACAGTAAGAAGGAACAGAAGAGTGGGTATATCAAGACATTCATAAACATACTTTAAACAATAACCTCTGTCTCACGAGCAGGGTGAAGGTGATGGGCTAACCTGAACCTCACATTTTTAAAAGGTCAGTCATCCAATTGCTCACACAAAAAAAATGTCACAGTACTTATGTTCCTAATTTTAACACACAGCTGATACAATGGCTTTCCAATGTGGGTATTTATGTGTTTGACTGACTAGATTTCATTTTCCTTTAATTATATCAGTCATATCCCAGTCAAGACAACTGAGATAGATAAAGCAAAATAGATCTGATTTTAAACATAGGAAAAGCAGGCATGTAAACAGATTCTTTGAGAATAAGATACCTACTTTACAATCTCTGAGATTATAATATGGATGCTAAAAAAGGTATGAATATTTGCATGTACATTACTGTGCATGAATTTTTAAACAGTATTGTTTTTCATTTTCAATTCCACTCTATAGCAATATGAGGAAAAAATTTCCATATAGATGGAGATATAGGCAGAGTAAAAGTGTGTGGATGAGGCCAAAATTAGAATAAAAAGAGGATTTTATTTTTCAGTAATCTGAAGTTGACATTTTCATAAGCTTCTCTTAACGGTCTGCAAACAAAATAAGAACAGAATCAATGTCTGCTGTTTTTATAGCCAGTCTCAGAGGCTCGATACAGAAGAATGACATTTGGCCTCATCAGAAAAAGGAACTGGCTGTGTATGTGCCTCTGGTGCTTGTGCTCACTTGAACATGTCTCCTGAGCATTGCAAGTGTACTTCTGAACTGTAGAGAATGCAGAGAGCAGGGTCTTTCATCTCTATTCACAATCTAAGGCTTTTTTGCTTTCTCTTTGACTGTTTGAATGCAAACAATATATATTATTTTTATCCACTAAAGTATGTCATGAGTGCTTATGTGTAGGTATTCTTCTGTGAGAGAAGCATACTAGCCACAATAGAAATATAATATTGAAAATGCTTAGAATCTTCAGATATACACATGAGGAGGTATTGGAAAAACACTGTTTATTCAAATTCTTTGTATGACTTTAGCATTATAATATTAGTTCACGTGATTTATGAGACTGGTAACTTCAGCAATGGTGCAAAGAGTTGCATCTTTGTTAGTTCTAATGAAGCTAAAACTCAAGACCAGGTTCACACACTAGATTCAAATGTGACTTGTGGCTCTATAAAGACTCTCATATTTAGGATACTGATATGAATGCTAGGTAACATGTGCTACCTAAATCACACTAATAGTAGAAAAATAAACCAACCATACAGTAATTAAAAGCAGAAGTGCAGAGACTAATTATAAACTGCTTTGCTCCTTAGCAGAACCAAATGGAGCCAAAAATTTGTATACTGTTTTTATATATTTTGTAGCTGGAAGAATACCATAGTATTTCATAAACAATATGTGTACAGCACCCTGAAATGACATTGGTGGGGAATGGCAATCAAACCTTAGCCTAATGCCGTAGGCACAAACCTCATTTTTTTAATAATGAATAATGTAAATGTGAGTGTCTACACCAAACCAAACGAACTGTGTCATTGTGAAGTGCCATGGGAAGGAGTCAAAGGCACAGCCTAAAGCCTGGGGACCAGCAGATATCAACACATTTTGAAAGAAGTAGCTGACTACAACCAGCATTGTCTTTTTCAGGAGTGAAAGGGAAAATTGAAATTTAGACCCAAACTCAGAGTTTGTGCATGTGAATGGACAGCTTTATGCAAGTCTACATTCAAGCATTTTTTGAATCTTTGCAGAAATTAGTCACTAGTGATTGATTCATTACCGATGTAACATGAAAAAGCCTATGCAGTAATAGTTTACTTGTTCTTCCCTTTAGAGTTACAAATGTCAAAAATGTCATGTAAATCTGAGTTTTCTTTGAACTGAAATTGAAAAATTACCTCAGACACAGAACTGGCATTCGTTAGATAAGGATGTACACCCAGACCTTCCAGATACCTTCTGTACTGCTGCAAGGGTGCATGGCTCTGACTGGAAGATGACTTTTAGGAGGAAGAAGAGTAGAGGAGACAGAGCAGATGTGCTTGTGTGCTTAGGTTATTGTTCCAGGAGGCACCAATGCATCCATAGATAAAATTCCTGATAGAGTTTTGTTTGTGATAGAGGTTTTTTGATCTGCATTTTTGTGGTACATGACTCAGGTTATTCGCCATGGGCCAGATCACCACACTAAGCTCAGCTTTGCTCAGAGTTGTGTTTAAAGTCTTGTGTTATGACGTGTCATTCTTAAACAATAAATAGTTTCTACATTTATTAAGAAAGGGAAAAGGAAGTTTCTGGTAACAAGGAAAAGCCTAGAAACTGCTAGTACTAAGTTCTTATAATCATAAAAGGGAAGAAATTATTATTTTTTATTCTCATAATTTTCAAGGCATGAGATCTTAAATTTAAGGGCAGTAAAGGGAAGCACTTAAAGAATGAAGAGAGTCATGTGGTTAGATTAATTGCCCATGTTACAGCTTTTCACCCTTACTTTGGGGTCTGAGTAAGAACATCCCGCATAACATTTCTTCCCTTGAGGTAAAACATCATAAAATAAGAGCATTTTTGCAAAACAGGAGTCCTCTGTGCGCCAGCAAGATGACTTTGGAAGGAATACAAGAGTGAATTTTTGTGAAATGGTATCCTTATTGACTTTTTTCTCATTCTGCAATATTAAATAAAAAACTTATTTACATTTTACTTTATTCAATCACATTAAAGTGGTTTAGTTTGTTGGTGTTGCAGCGGAAATGTTTGTTTGCTTGTTTTGTTTTACAACTTTGCTCTTCTTCCTGTGTTATTCTGCCACTTTCTGCCACCTGAATTGTCAATGCCAGTTATTCTACATTGTGTGATCTTTTGATTTGACACTGTTGCAGATGTCACAGCATACCAGTGTGTACCTTCACAACCCGAAAGAGCATAATGCTGGACTCGCACTCAGGAAGCTCTAGTTTGGGTCAGTGGGGGCAGGATGTGGCTGTGCAGAATGGGCAGGGTAAAAAACCATTGAAGAAAAGGTGACTCTAGCTTTTCACAGCTACCTTCAGATAGTCACGGGAAAAGTCTGCACAGTCTGATGCACCACTGCACTTTTGCATGTTCTTGCACAAACACACAGGCAGATGAACAGCCAAGAGGGAGTGCTTCTTGCACCCATTAAGGAATTAACAGGACACAATCTAGCTCTGTATAATTAGTCAGCAATGCTAATTCACACTACAGTGATCACTATTATTAATGAGAGGAAGCAGCGTAGTGGGAGATTAGCAAGCAAATCTTTTTGCCCAAAGGGTTTTGGTCATAACAGCCAGCTGCTGGTGTGTACTCCCTTAACTTCAACCACGAGGTCAGGGTCACTGATGAGCCTTCTGGTGTGGGAAAGGATCAGGAAAGCAGCTTACTAACAGGAACAACATTTATTTTCTTCATGGTATTGCTGTTGTTTTGTAGGGTACAGCACCAACTAAAGAAGCCTTCTGCCAGTGAAAAGAAAAGTAAATAAAGCATCTGTGGAGTACAAAGGGAAATTTTATAAGGAAGAACCCAACGTTTTTCCTCCAAGAGATGCTGTACACATCCACATGCTCAATATATCTCTCTGGGATTACTGTAGGAGAGTGCAGAAGTGTTCTTGAGTTATGCTAAAGAAAATACCACTTGTGGAAGTGCAAAAGCAACATAACAGGTAAAAAAGAATCCAGCCCGTGGAAGCAGAAGTGGAAATGGATGTAATGCATCACAGTTTATTTTCTGATACAAGCATTGAAGATAGATTGCCTGTTCTGATACAATAGATGTGGGCTAGATTTCGTCTCAGCACAGTGTATCACTGCTATTCAAGCAGCCACTGTAGGTATGCAACTACCTGAAAGACACATCTACAAAGTGATTCCAATGCAGAGAGTTGCCTAAGAGACTTATTATACTGTAATAATATAATTATGTAAACATTACACTCTGGAAGTCTTATTGATCCTTGCTACCAAACATGACATCATTATTAATAAAAATGTAATGGAAAAGTAATAAATATGCAAAATAATAGCATATTAACCTAAATAACACCAACAAATTGCACAGCTTAGCATAAAATTGAAAACCACTAACCAAACACTGTGTAGTTTGTTCATACTAGGAGCAGTCAGGGATCATGCATAATGCAACAGTGCAACTGCTAATAACAGCCTCATGAAGATAATTTAAGCTAGAGCTGGACAAGCTCCAGGAAATCTGCCTAGAGAGTAAATGCTGAGCTCTTCTTCTCTTTTTAAGTGAAAGAGCTCTGAGTTTGGCTAGCTGTCCCAGGTGAGTTTTATTATAAGGCAAAGGATCATTTTAAAAGTTAAGGAAAAGATGAACAGCTAATAAATAAACAAATATATATGTACATATTAAAAACCAAAAGTGCAAACAAAAAACAACTAACCAAAAATAGCAATCAAACAAAAAACCCTAGATGAATCCAGACAGCTTGGAAAAATGAAAAAAAAATAAGGCAAGAAAAATGATGGAGAAAAGAGACAGCCTGTTGCCAAATGTTATTCATTAAATAAAAGGTATTACACTGCAGAAAAGAGTCCAGAGAATGTCAGACAACATTGCAAAGAAAGGTTAGATTAATACAGTTCAAAGCCAGCTTCATATTTTGAATTCCTCTAAATTCTGAATATTTACAGCTTATATAGACAACATTTTTATATAAAAACATTTCTTATATTTAGGAAGAGACACTACTAATGAGAATGAAAAGCATGCAGTTCAAGCAGAAATAATAGGCCTAATGCAGAAATTACTTTTGGAGTTTTGCATTGTTATGCAAGAGGTCAGACTAGCTGCTTTGAATGGTCTCTTCTGACCTCAGAGTCTACAAAACTCAGATATTTTAGCTGACAGAGGCTTTTTTTTTTTTTTTTGCAATAGGATGAGAGAAGAGGTACCTGAATTCTTAAAAATTATTTTTTTTTCAAAGAATAGCATTAGTCTTTACAAGGACCCATTGAGTCAAAGGCAATGTAGAGAATCTGAGTCCCTGGCTTGGAACAGTGCCCTCAGCAAGGCTGTGAGGTCCCATATCCAGAGCTTCCAGCAGCTATTGGAAGAACTTATCATCAGAGGCAGAACTTGCAAGGATGTCTCTTTTTTAAGCAATTCTAAGGCCCCATGGAACATATTTTGTTTTCATTAATTGCTTTCTGGTTCTAAAACTTATCTGCTGAAATTTCAACTTAATGAGAAATATGAAAGGTTTAGCTTACTTGAGAGCAATCAACACACACACATATACACTATAACCTAAATATCTTGCAAACCACAATTCCTGTGATTTAGTTGCAATTGGATATACAGAAAATTTTAACAGTGTTTCTATTATTTGCTAACTGTGAATTACCTAATAGCATTTGAAAGGTACTTAAAGCTTTCACTGAAACTGGCCTGAATTTGAAATCCCAAACTAGAGGAGATTTGAAGGATTTCATAATAAAAGAATAAATATTAAAAGTTATTTAACACTTTTATTCAAAACACTTTGAAAACTTTAACTAGGTAATCCTCATCCCTTCTTTGCGATCTATTTAAGTGTTGGTGAATCCTCTGGAAAGTCAGCATGTGCTTGTTCATGACTGTTCCCTTAATGTCATGACTCTGAATTCCTGTTGTTCAGTATGATCATACTGCAGTGTTTGCAACTCCCACAATTTTATTGCAATACTTGAGGTTTATGTTACATCTTTAACAATTAAATCTGTGGGTATTCCAGATGTTTGTAAGGTTTTTTCCAATATTAATCAGTCAGGAGAACAGAAACACATCCTAAAATCTTGGAACACAGAAGAAGAAAGCAACACCAAAATGTTTTAGTAGTCCTAATCAAACTTTGTGGTTTTCTAACAGCAAGCTCAACTCCTGAAGATTTGGGATTCTTCCGGGCACTCAGACAATATATACACTGTTCTACTCTACCGCCCAATGTCAAGCTTTGACTTTATATATGCACAAGAGTGAAAGCTACCCCATCTTGCCACAGAACACACTGTCAGTGTGAGAAGGGTAGGCTAAGGAACTGAGATACAGAGAAGTGAAATGACTGAGTATAAGAAGCTAACCAGACCAGGGGCAAAGCAAGGCATAAAGCTCTGTTATAATTCTGAAACCAAAGTCCATCCAGAGTTTGTGTTTTGTTTTTTTTTTTTTTTGGACAAAACATCAGTTTTCAGTTAGTTTATTCATTTCATACTGATATATTAAGGACATAAATACTGGCATTTCTCACCACTTGAGCATGGAGAGATCTTTTAGTTAAATATTAGTGCTAAATTCTATCACTTTGGCTTCTTCCCCACTAGTGATTCAGAAATGAAACTTCTTTCAGAGAGAATTTCCCAGGCAGCAGGTGATATCCTGAGCTGCAACAATGTTGGTGGTTTTGGCTGTTCAATGATTCTTGCTCCTTCCCAAGTTCTTCTTGTTGGAGGTGGAAGACAAAAAAAGCAGGAGAAACATATCACACATCCTTAGTGTACCTATTTAGCTTTACAAAAACTGCCATGGGTGTCTCAGGTTGATGTGCAGCCTTTATTCACAATATCTCCTACTGAGTCTTTCCTTAAAGTTCACATAATTTACATTGTTAGGAGTCTGGCACTGAATTCAACAGACTGGAATAAGTCTTACAGAAGGGACTAGATAAGTGTATAAAAAATAATAGTAGGAATGAAGAAAGAACAGCTCTTATTTATCCTCCTTAAAAGAGGAGCCAAGTGATAATTGAATGACATGACAGGTCGTTGAGTTGAATGACAAGATCAGAAATACACCATGAATATATAACAGATGTAGAAGTATATAAATAAGCTGTGGAACTTATTGCTAAAGGAGATCACTGGAGACCAAGAATAAACTGAGATTATGGGACAAATTACACTTTCCCAGAGATACTGACAATGCTCACAATTCCTATAAGCTGAAACCACAGAGCCTGGAGCATCTGCAAGCCCAGGACAACCTCCTTTCCAGCCATCACCCATAAACATGCTCACTTTGCAGATGATGCTGTTGCCTTTTGACAATCTATTTGAAAATGTCAATTGACATCAGATCTACTGGCCATACTTGGGCTCCTAGGGCCTGTCATGCTGAAAGAGATCCCAAGCACCTTTGCCACCAAGGACATGTGTTAGCTCAGGCTGTCCCCTGTCAGTCTCATCCACAGGGTGTAATTGGGTCTACTTTCAGTAAGCAGCTGAAGCAAGCACAAAAAAGACAATTTTGGAAGGAATAGGAACAAATGCATCTAGGGGCAAAAGGTGTTAAAGGATCAAGGAGGAACTCCTCCAGAAGCAAGAATTTTTCCTTCACTGGTTTTTGAGTTTTTGTTGAGTAACCAGAGCAGATGGATCTTCCATCCGACCCAGGGTTACCATCTCTGTGTTTCTAAATGTTAAAGTGATATTTGATAGAAAAATGTGTTATGATTCCTCTATTAAATTCCTTCTTTTATTAGCTTTTGGCCACAAATGTCCTTCTAAGTGCCAGGTATGTATGTGATACAAGAGCATGACATCCTTTTCTCCATGTGTTGGTGGTATACATGGAAGAACATTCTATCAAGACTTTCAGTTTTTACAGATAAGGACCAAGACAACTTCACCTTTTCTCCATCAACCTTTCTACATAACATATTGTAGCCTATTCGTTGTGCTTGCCACGTCTGAGACAGGAGCTGCACAATAGCTACAACATTTTAAACAGCAAGTTGGTAACTTGCTCATTTCCTCTAAATCATAGGCATTTGTCATCCAGGAACTCAGCACCATAAAATGGTGAGATTCTATCTTGCAAAGAACAGAGATGGCACTCATCATCATGCTATCGAAATTTCTGTAGAATAAAAAAGTAAGTTGAAAAGGAATAAAATGGTATGTTTGCCATTACAGTCAATGCTCCCCATATAAGATAATTATAGTTAACGTACATACAAATATATGTGCATATGTGTATGTGTGTGCATATATACGTATAAGTTCATGACTGCTATTTTGTTCTTTACTTTTAACAAAAGCACATCTTTGAGAGGGCAGGACAGCTTTCATTAAAACAAGGATTTCAAGACTAGACAGTGCAGTATTTACTGTTTTGAAGCCCCCCAACAATGGAAGAAAATATACATTCATATATTATTCTTTGTCACAGAGTTTATCTGCTTGGATTTGAGAGCACAAGAGGAATAATTTGTAATAAGCACAGCTCCACTTTAGCATCTGAACAAACATGAATACTGCAGATAGTAAGAGCTAAATCTTGCTATTTATTTCGTTGGGAGTTTCAGTAATAACTCATAGAAGTATTAAATCCTGCATTTTAAACACAGTCTTAATTCTCATTTTCATAATCGTTTTCTGCTCTAACAATGATTTTTCTTTTATGTATTGTAACATGAAAGAAGGTTTTCTTCCTCTTAGTCTAACTACCTGGATTTCAGCAGAAACTGTGATACCTGGGTCCAGCTTTACACACTGCAGCAGCTGTTCAACTGTAACATGAGCCAGATGTGGCTATTCAGCAAGGCTTATTTATGTACAGTGGAGTGAGTGGACAATAAAACATCTGAGTGAAGAACTTACTCCAAGAGACAGATTTTTGTTTCCTGCATATTTGCTTAAACAAATTGTTACTAAGGTAATGTATAAGTACTATGGAGTGATCACTTGGAGTGATCATGACATTTAATTTTTTAGGTTTTTGGTTTTTAACACAAATATGTCTTATGAAATTTGGCAAGAAGATGTTAGGCAAAATGCAAAGCACAAGTTGTGGTGAAACATTCTTTCTGCATTGAAAATTGTAAGGTCACACTTACAAAGCAGAAGAATAACAATAAGTGCTAGCAGCATTTTACATGGCAACTGTGCATTCTAAATACAGTGCAAAACCTTTCACAAGCCTTTTGCAAAATCAACGTTGCTGCAAACAGATAGCCATTAGTGCTGTAACTATGAATTGTACACTAAAATATACTCTAATGACATGGGACTTCCTTTTGGTAGAAAAGGAATATCAGCCTTTATTTGCAGCCTTTGAATCTAGCAAGGATCAAGAGAGATGATTCTTACTGCAGCAGAATCTGATGCAACAGGTCTGGTATGAAAGGAAGGGTCTACATCTTTTATGTTACTGGTTTCTGGAATGTGGTAAAAGGGATCCAAAAAAGGAAGAACATGCTCTTTCCTCCACCTTTGCTACTACAGCATGCAAGGGAAGAGAGAGGGGTCTGTCTTGTGGTTTTCCCTCTACCACAAAAGAGTCCTTTAAGGACTGACAATTAACACTCAATCAAGACTGCATTGGCATGGCTACTAACTGATGTCCAGAGGGAGACACTATCAGCTGTGAATTTGCCTTTGTCTCCTTGTTCTTTTCCTCTCCTCTATCCCTAAGGAATGCAGCTGACAATTTCTCCCAAATGCTTGTAGTAAATCAGGATATGAGCAGACCTTCTATGGTCCCACAGAAACAGACAGCCCTGTGTTCTTCAGTCTGTCTGCTAAGGAGCAGTGAAAGATGTCCCAGGGGAAAGTCCAAGTATGCTCATAAAGGATCCTGTTAGTTTTACTACTGGTATTCACTATACTTCACTCTTACTATTCTGTCTTCCTCAGCTTGACGAAGACCTTCTTTGGAAAACTAGCTTCTTTCTTGCCCTTTCCCAAATTACTTCCCTCTCTTGCCCCATGCCTTTTTGGACTTCCCCACTTCTATTTCTGAATCTCAGGCCACTTCTAGCACTGCTCTTCATGTAAACCTGCAGTGAAATTCATTGATATCTAGTACAAAGCATCCATCTCAAGACACTGCAGTACATGTTGCTTATGCATTGGCACAGAGCATTAAGGACAAAGGCACATTGTACAGTAACATAATTGTTTTTATTCCCCTGTTTATATTCTAACAAAAGCTGAAAATCAGCTTTCAGCTCATTTCTCATCTGTCTTTTACAAGCCTGCTTTGCAATATTTCCAAGGCTAGGCTGGATGGGGCTTTAAACAACCTGCTCTAGTGGAAGGTATTCCTGAGCACCCTACAGGCACCTGAGCTCTCGGGATCCAACAGTGCTGCAGCAACTTTTGACACAGTTTACTGCATGCTTAGAAAGTCAGGTGCATACAGCTCTAAGCTACTCTTCCCCACAGACTGCACCAGCCACATTTGATATATCACCCATGTGAAAGTCATGCTGCTGTTTGAGGTTGAGACTGCTCCAGGAAATGTGCCAGGGAGCAGCAGGAGCAATTCTGCTCCTCAGGGAAGGATGAGAGAGGAGCCGAGGGTGACCACAGCACAGGCAGTGCTGTTCCTGCCAGGCCACCCTCCTGCACTGCCTGTTCACATGTGTATAATGATCAAGGCAAGTGATTCAGGGCTGGGCAAAACTGAGGCTCCTGATCCACAGATCTGGGGGTGGCACCCTGCAGGCAGGTCAGGGCCAGCAGCCAGGGTTGTGGCGTCCTCAGGGCCATGACTAAGTGCTCTGATTTCTGTGGGTCAGTCCTGATAGCCCCTTCCTTGCTTGCAGAATAAAGGTTTCTTTCACCAGAGGATTTCAGCTTTGTTTTGTGCCAGTTGAGCTACGCTGGCCACACACAGCGACTGATCAATTCAGATTTTCCAACTATTCCTCTTCACTCTTCACCTCTGCTTTGAATCATGAAGGCAGCCACATGAACTTACTTATCTATGTGTCTAGGCTGAAATTAGGCACAAGAATGTGCTTTATTCACCTCAGTGCTTCTGCCTACCAGCAAGGCTTTACAGGTATTTGAACCATATCTGCAAACCCTATGATG
This sequence comes from Coracopsis vasa, assembly GCA_026283785.1. NCBI lineage: Eukaryota > Metazoa > Chordata > Aves > Psittaciformes > Psittacidae > Coracopsis > Coracopsis vasa. Next base: position 28,636 of record JANHGB010022627.1, read on the forward strand.
GCACCGGCAAACCAGGAGGGGGCAAGCTCACTCTCTCATACCCTCATGCTCCAGGGAGTCTCCAAAAGTGAAGATATCCACAGCTAAATATATGCACCTTGCAGGCACCATACTCCAGAAAGGATATTTCTGCCTCTTTAGGAAGCAGCTTCAGTGGCTAGTAGGCTGTGGGTCCTGTGTTAGAGAGATAAATTAGCCATATAGCTGGGTATAGAAACCCACTGCATCAAAAGTTCGCAGTGAGTAGATCATCATTCCCATAAAAACACATTAGCATTCCCCTTTGAGCAGTAGCCTGTCATATCCCCATTTTTCATATCACACATCATCTTTTGTAACACCTGAAAGCATTTCTTTACTGCCGTGAAAAAAATAAAAGACACTAGTATTACAATGCATGCTTATTTTCAGGCACCTGCACAATCTGATGTTTTGACATTAAAAGTCTCTGGCAATCAGTTAGGCACTTGACAAAGACTGAATCAGCGCTGTCAAAGATTTATTGTTTTAAGTCCTTCCTATCAGACATCCATTCACTTTGCCAAGCAGTGTCTTTTAATAATTCTGTTCAGATTCTCAGCACTGTTGCTGTCACTGCTGTTCTTGCACTGTAAGTGCAATCAATAGCTAGATGCACAAAAATTAAATCATTTAATGGATTCTGGTTGAGTTGATTTAGGTCACAGGGCTGCCCAATGCTTCTGGCAGCCAACATTGTTTCATACTCCTGCATTGTCATAAAAATGCACGTTTCCACTTTATTGCTATCTTATGGTGTGTCATAGCAGAAGATGTGGGCTGGCTAGATAATTGTGTGGAGTCATGAGAGAAGCCTCATATATATCTGGTCAAAAGCCTAGAGGTTCCTTTTTGCCTTCTTGGTTACTACTCTTGCAGTCAAAATTGTTTATCTAAGCATGCTCCTTACTCTCACCAAAGAGGATCAGACCTGTTCTACAAGTGTGCAAGTTCCTTTTTTTCTCTCCATATAAGCCCTAGTATGCAATACAATCCTGTGACAGAGTACATTGGTCTTAGTTTCCATGCCTTGCCATGAGAAAAGCAGCATTTGCCAGCAACCACTGTCCTGCAGGGAAGAGAAAAGCTGCAGCTATATCTTCCAGAAAAAATTAAGTCATAATCCTGGAGTCATGATAAGCAGAATTACCACAAGTTCTCTAGATCCTAGCAGAGCATGCATTCCTGGGTGTTAAAATAGAGATGCCTGGAACATACTGGAATTTGACTGCTGGAAGTTAGAATAAGACCATTCCCAGCCATGCGTAAATTCACTGGACCTGCTGCAAGTTAACTAATAGAACAAGAGTTATCCTTTTCCAGCTGCTGGTTTTCCAGAACACAAGGGTGGTTTAAAGGCCTCTATCTTCTGGTATTGTTCATTGATGAATCAGAAGTACCATTTATCCCTCTCTTGTATAAGTTAAAAAAAAAAAAAAAAAAAAAAAGTGGAAATCTGACTGGTGATAGGGTTTGTAGATGTTATAAAAAATAAAAAACCTACATCCTTTAATATGCTGAGAGCTCTTAATCTGAATGGAATATGTGAAAAAGTCCATGCAGCTACAGGTAGAAAGTTTCTTGCTAGAGCAGCCAGAAGTCATTGTTCAACATACTTTCTTACAAATAGTCTGGTACCACAAATTATAGCTGCTCTGTTTTATTAGAAAGCCTGTGGAAAGTTAAAGTAAAACACCTGAGAAAGTTTTCGAGTTGCATAAAAGGATGTAAATACAGAGTTGAAGTCAATGAGTGATGAATCCAGCTGAGAATGTACTAAATATTATGGTCTACTACAAAAATATGTAATTGTAAGCATGCTTATTACACTATGCATAATCAGGGATTTTTTTACAGTTTTATTTACTTGATGGCATGCAATGGTTTGGAGTAAATAGGCTTTTTAATCTGTTTCTAATTGGCATGTTATACTTCTGAATCACGAATAAAAGGAATTAATAAATGTTACAAAAATTGGATTAAATACAAGATAAATTAGGATAGAGCATTTACAGCCCTATGAGTACGTATTTAGAAATTAAATTACCAATATACTTGAAATGTTAATCATTTACCCAACAGGCTATAACAGCTTGCAGTGCACCATTACAATTTGTCATGTAAATTCATATTTAGACATGGAATAAAAGTGTGGGGGGGAAAAAATGGGTACTGTGAATGGGCAGTCATAGCAGTTGCAGAACAACATTGACTCTTCTTGATAATTTCAGGGTCTACTAAAATCCTGAACAAAGGAAAACACCAAGAAAATCTGCAACTGACCGGTACAATTTCTTTTTTAAGAAGTGCTCCTTGCGTAACTTATGAAGATGAGTTAAAAATGTTAGATTAGATCATGGTCAATAGAAGAGGTGAAATGTACTCTGTGACGCAATGCTCTATATATCTTAGGTGCCTCTGTTTTATTACCAGTCCCACTGAGCACAGTCTTCAAGTCTGCCTGCCTTCATGGAGCCCTGATGAGCCACAGAAGTGTCACTTTCTATGGAAAAGACCTACAGCATCCTTTAATAATTTCAGCATCTAAATCTCTCCACCAGCCTGTAGTGCCCACTTGATTTCCACCTTATCATAGAAGTCCTCATGCCACTGATATTCCTGGAAGAGGTACCCTGGGGCAGGTGTGTCTGCTCTTAGAACAGATAGTCTGAGCAGCAGTCCCCAGAGCAGCTCTTCTGTGGCACAGGGCTGAAAGCAGCAGGTCATTCTTCACTGAGGACTGTCCTGCATAAAGGAGGTAAAGATGATTCCCTTCTGGGTCTGTAACTCAGGATCTCGGTAGTTGGAGGCAGGGAGTAAGTTAGTGCTGTGATGCCCTGATTCTGATGAAATGCAAAGGGCAGCAGACAGGAAACCACTAAATGCATAAGAAAGAGAAGATTTTTTGGCATTGTTTGCTATCAACTTCAGTAGTTTTATTGAAAGCCTCTTGATATTCGATGCTACAGACTGCTGGGTACATGATGAAGCCTTCTTATGTAATATCTTAGGTGTTGCACCCCTGTGGTTGTGGTGGCAATCATGCAAACACAGACCCAAAAGGTTTTTCTAAAAAGATACAGATGTTTTTATAGCTGGCTTAAAGCAAAGCCTTGATTTGTTAGAAACTGACTAGTTAGTTGCATTGTTACTTCCTTGTATCTTTTCTATTGACAGGTTGTGCCATTAGGGCCTTGATAACAGCTAACACACTCTACCAATAATCAGCATGGTGGCTATTCCCTTTCTAGACTGCTCCCTAACAAAATGAGGACCCAGCTCCTACTGCTTTGATAACAGTAAGTCAGTGCTCATTACTTCATACCTTGGCATTGTATGAAGAAGATATAAGTCCTGTTATGCCAACAATTTGGGTACAGCTCAAAAGCTGAGATATAGAAAAAGCGATACATGAAATGATACCTGCTGTCAAACATCACTTTAGGCTTTCAAAGAGAGAAATCATGAAAAATAGTGAAAAATAGTTATTTATTTTACAGCTATCTCTAGATAGCTACAGTTCAAAACTATCTAATTCATTATTAATATAGACTGGCAGGTGTCTGCAGAAAGACACACCTGAAATACATTGAAATCATCACGACACTCAGCATATGCTACTCATATATACTGTAAGATTCACCTATCTCACATGCTGAGCTTAATTTAGGATTCAAATATTGCTGTATCCCAACTGCTCCATAGCTGGTGTACAGAAGATGAAGGACGAAGATAACATCCATCCTCTGGCCAAAGAGATTTGACCGCTCATTTCCTCCACAGTGCCCTATCTGCTACAGCATAGAACATTTGATGTGTACAAGAGTGTAAGATGGAGAGTTCTTCCTTGTGTGGAATAACTGCATATTTAACGAAAGGAAAAGGGAAAGCAAGAGAAGTCGTGACTTACCAGGCCTTGCTGTACTGAGTGCTTAATATAAAAGTCCCCAGGACAGAAACGGGAAAACAGCTTTTCCCCTTGTGTTGAGTGCCCCCATCACTAGGGCTGGTATTGACTAGATCAACTAAGTTGTTGCTCCATACCCTGCTGAAGTGCATTAGTAGGACATATTGAGAGTTTTGCTTCTATAGCGTCACGCTGCTACTAGCAGGATTATACTGCTGTGTTCAAATCCCCTCAGGCGATGGAAGAATCTAAACTTTGGTCTTTGGCATTTACAGAGACTATGCTACTTGGCAAGCCATTGGCTAAGAAGGACATGCTGTTCCTCTTCTGTTAGCCATGTTTTACATACAGCCTGTTTTTGAGAGCATCTGTGAAATCAAAGCCCTGTGCTTCAGATATTAACCAGGTAAACAGGCCTGAGAAAAGTGCCAGGCCATTCAGTGATGTCAAGGCAGAAGCACTTATGCACAGGCTGCAGATCAAATGTGAGTTTTACTGGCAGGAATTTTGATTTCTATGTTCTTTAGATACCTCCAAGACTGAAGCAGCTGCAATAATTTCTGAGAATATAGATTTTGGATCTGGGAGCCTAGCATGGCATTTTAGCAGATAAAGACCATATATGAGTCACCTCTATGTGACTGTGGTTTCCACTACAAAGTACTAAAACACCAGAGTCCCTCTGTGGATTCTGCCCTAAAGCAATAAGCAGTCTTCAAATTCCTTCCTACCCCTGAGCCTCCCAGGGGGACAAGGCAATTATTTACAAAGTCAATTGGCCCGTGACAGGGAGGATTTTTTTTATATCCTTTTTCATTCCCATATCTGCTTTTGTGCCTTTCTTCAGGACTTGTACTATTCTTTACTCTGTTGCCTAAAGAACATACACCAGGCATATTTAAGTTCACCATTCCCCACAGGGAACTCTTGCAATTAACTTGCTGTCCTGGTGTGTGGATGAGCAAATTGGGAATGGGCAAACAGTTGATTTGTATTTATGGTGAGCAACTCCTGTGATGCTTAGAAAAAGTACTGGGAGGGGAGGAAGCAGGAGAAACAACAGAGAAAAAGAAAACCTACTTTAGTGAGAAAGATAGATTTTTAAATGTCCAATGAAGACTTAAGACAGATTGAGTTCACTGGTGTAACTCAGTTTTCATCAGAGATTTTGCCTTCAGAAAAAATGTTTCAATTTTCGCTACCTTTTGATCTGGGGTCCAGTTTACAGTACACGAGTATTAAAGAGCCATATCCAAGAATCTACCTCTGCAAGGTTCTGCCTGTGGTTTAGGTTTGGTCTTGGTTTTCTATCATGAAAGAAAAGAAGTAGCAACATTAAGTAGGGGAAGGTTATTGTAATTACCCCAATATATACGATCTCAGTTTGTCAGTGGTTGAACTTTTTCTTTCTGCTTTTATTTCATTTTATAGTTCTCAGCCGATGGAAACTTTCATGTTTAGTCTTACTGTTAGTTCAGAAGCTTCGAAACTCAAGATGTGAAGTTTGTGTTTCCTTAGAAGGCTGCATGCTGTTCTCCTAATAGAAATAGCTCACTCTTGCTCACACTGACAGGAATATTTAAATGCATCCATCACTGACAAAGCTCAAATAAAATCAGATATTAATCAAAGGCTTCAGGATTTTTTTTCTCTTTTAATTTGAAAGAGCTACAACAATAGAATAAATTCAGCAAGAAAAAAATCAGTCCTGTTGACGAAAGTGCACATCAAAACTATTGGAGATGATTTTGCCAAAGGCAGTGCCCACATCACTCTTTTCTACCCTATTATTTCTCCTACCTTCCTCCATTGCATGAATTAATTTGGGGCTCAGAAAGGCTGGCCCAGGGGTCATGTAGTTTCCTGGCTTTTATGAAAAAACACCTGAGAATACACCAGTGGTTCAACACCTAAACCTGACCCAGAAAATACAGCAAAAGCCATGCTTTTAGAAAGAGATCCAGCTTTGTAAGGAGCCAGGACCCCCAAATGCCTGTGTGGTTCACTGGGGTAATTATGGACTTCAGTCCCTCTGGCAAGGTAAGTTACAAGATAATACTGTATCTCATCCCTAAAATGTAAAGTAGTCTTCTATCAGTCCCCTGTATATGCACAAAGCCCCAGGACTTGGACTGACATGGCAGCAGTAGCTCTGCCTAACAAGGGAGGCAGTCTAGAAGGTTCTTTTTCTTATTGGGCAAAATAATGGAGAATGATAGAACAAACGTCTACATGCTTATACATCCATACAAATACAGTTCTATAGACAAAGGATGATTGCTTCAGTACTCTACAGCCTTCCCCACCTCCTCACCTCCCTCCGGTTTCTATTGGCTAACACCAAGAAATCCATTCTGAAACATCATTTTATTCTATCCTGATGCTTGGAGAAGGAGAAAACACTACTATAAGAAGGATGTAGTTTTCAATGCCCGTCATTTTATCATCTGGTCAGGGACAGAACAAATAGGTCAGTGCCAGTAGCAGAATGCAAAAATACACCCTCTCTTCCATATGGACACGGATTCAGAGATTTTCCCTTCCCTTGCCGGGGTGGATGAGGTACTGGGTGTTCCAGCCCCACATGAAAGACCCTATTATGATATTTTTGTTTGAAAGACCAGCTGAGAGTGCAGAAAGGCACCCACATAAAGTTTCCTCTGCCATGTTTCTTCCAGGGTGCTTTGGAATTGCAGTTCACCCTTTGCTTTGCATAAGCTGTTCAGTATTCCTGACTCTACTTCTCCTAATGGTTCAGCACACTATCTGTATAAAATGATACACATTACACCTTATTTTTCATACAGGAATAAAGACAAAAGGCTTTCCATTATATATGCAGACAATCTTCTTTTTGTATTTATCAGCATAGTTCCTTTGAAATAAAAAAACCTATGTTATTTACTGGCTGAATATCTGGCCATATTCAGGTGTAAAACTTAGTGCTGCTATGTAGTGGAAGCAGTTTTAAGTAGTAAATATGATACATGAAAAAATATGGATATGCTTTAAAACTTATAACTGAAGATCCACAACTCCCTTTCACTTTCTGCTTTCTCTGTCTAGCATGAACACATATCACTTCAGTATGCATAGTGAGATGGGTATGTACTGCATCCGGGACATGTCTTTCTCTACAGATGAATGATAGAAATCCTAAACTCTGTTTGGAATTGCATTTTTCTAACAATCCATGGACTACAACTTCAGGCAGATTTTGATGTCCAGATTGCAATAGCAAGCTGCAAATAGAGATGCCTCTTATTTTTTTGAAAGTATTTTAAAGTAAAGGCAGCAAGATTTAGTGGCTCTTTTTTATTCAAATCAGAGGTTAAACTTTTAACTACAAGAATATTTCTTATTTAAAAACAACGCAGAAAATATAATGCAAGCAAGGAAGTGTAAGGTCTGGCTTCATAGGTAGAGTATTAAAAAAAATGCCATATATTCATATAAAATTGGGCATAAACTTTTCTTCTTAGAGTGAAACATGGCTTACCAGACTGTCCATCTCAGAAAAGTTCCCCCTGTCTCCCCTGTTCTTGCCAAGGATCACTTGCCCCTCAGCTCCTAGTCAGATAATGAGTGTTACCCTCCAGATATTGCTCCCATGGGAAAACATATTTTTAGTTGTGTTGTAGCAGACCCAGTACCTCATACTAACCAACTCTCTGCACATAGAATCAACAGAGATACAAGAATCTGCAGTTCACAGTCTCAGCATTTCTACAGCAGAAGAAAGACCAGCAGCTTTTCATGAAAAAGCCCTTGTGCATTCAACTGCTCTCCTGGAAAAAGTGCTCTATGAGAAGCTGCACCAGTTAATTCCCACTTTCTGTGTTGCAAGGACACCTGGGCAGAATCAGAGACCGTTGCAGCAGGTAGACAGAAGTGGTACCTGCAAGTATTGCATTTGAAAGCCATTACACAAAATCAGTCACTCATGGAATATAAGCTAGACCTGCATGAGATCAAAGGAATACACTTTTTTCAAGTTAGGCTCAGCTGCAAAAGCATTGCTAATTGTTGTTGTAAAGACAGATTAATGAGTTAGAGCATTCACAGGAATATACCTACATAGTACCACTAGGCACTGAGTCTCATTTATCCATTTCTGTGCAAGGCATAGGTTGTTAGCTCAGTGCAAGTCTATCCATGCTGGAGGGGCTTTGCTCTTCTTCCTAGGACAGCCTGAGCTTCAGGGGTTTAATACATTAGCCTACAGGGTTTTGAGGAGGAGGAGCTGCCATGCCAGTCACTCAGTCCTGTGTCAAGGACTTCCCATTTAGCTTCTCCTCCAGCAAACTGCAAAGCTGAGGTCACTGAAGTCCACTGTGGGACACTAACATGGCTTTCATGACCATAAGACAAGAAGCCTTATCAGTACACCAAGCCAGTCCTTTCATTGCACTGGTCCTATTCCAGTTTCCAAACTACTTCTTGGCTTCAGCAATCTGTGTAAAGACAGCCATACTTCACTGAAAATTGCTGTAAACAAACCTTTGTTTTGATGTAGGGTGACATCCTCAAGATATGAAGGATATGAACCAATACCCAGGCATAATTTCTGTATCTTCTCAGAGCTAAACATCCTCCCCCCCTTTCCTTCACTCCTTCCCTCTCCTTCATCCTTTCCCACATCAAATGCAGAAATTTATCATTGACTATTCTTCAGGGAATTAATGATTCCAGCAAAGTACTGCAGTGACAGGCAATCTGTGCAAAGACATTAAAAGATTTCCCAAAATGGCAGTGATGAGGACACTTTTAAAGAAGGGATGTGACCTGTGAGTCTGAAACATGCCAGACTGCAATTTGCTACAGCTCTGAAGGGCCACTAAAGCCACAACTCTCACCTTTCTTCTCATTATTTTCAGATTCAAATGAACCCAAGGCAAAGACGGCATGATTAACACTGAAGCATTTTAGTGACAATACACTGCTGACAAATTTGTATGATGTCCTAAGAGTGTCTCTCTTTTAATTAAACAGGGACTCAAGAACTGTTTGGGCAAGAGGTTCACATTAAGAAGGAAAAAAAAATATTAGTCAGCATAGACTATGAAAAAAAAGCACCTGTGACAAAACAAAGTTCCCTTGGAGCATGGTATAAATGTGTTTCCAATTGCAGAGTTGACTAGCAGAAATTATGCAAATGCATTTAGTTTTATTTTTATTTTCTTATCCTTTCAAGAAAATACTGAGCCATTCAAAGAGCTCACCAAGGTGAAACAATACAGGACAGATTCTGCCATTTATATACTGTGTGTTGGCCAGGCTCTTCAAATCTACAGAGGAAATGCCGCTTTATACAAGATTTGACACATTAAGTGTGCACACTTTATAAATGCAATCAGACTTTCACCCTTTAACACAGATTTTTTGTTTGGGTTTGTTTTGGGCTTTTTATTTACTGAAAAACAAGAAGATCTGGGGAAAAAAAAATCCTAATAGAATGCAGTGGTCATTAGATTAGACTCTTAAATGAGGTTTGCATGAGAGAAAGTCAACTGTCTTTACTGTTGCTAAAGTTGAAATGCGAATGAGAGATCTATAGAGATACATGTTTCAGTATGATCAGTCGATTAAGCAATCTCATTGTTCAAACACTGCTAAATGCCTTGCAGTTATGAGATTTTAGACATCAATACTGTTTTTAGAAGTCAGTATATTACTTTCTCCTCTGGAAGTTTATTGCAGTCTATCTACACTGGAATTAGAGGACTCCTGCTGAGCGGTATCTGCATTGAGACTGAATATCATGAAAGAGATCAAGCAGTTCAATCCAGTTAGTCAGCCTAGTCATCCTGAATGGTTCCTGTGTTTGATGGGAAACCTCCTAAATCTTTGCTGATGTGCCTAAAAGAGGACAGCTATGGACACCTACAGCCAAGTTTATTGGAAGACAGAGCGCTGTTTCTCCTAAAAAGAGGTGTTACAGTGACTTAACTAAAATGCTACAAATTAGGAAGGTCTATGGGAAAACTGCCTCGTCCAGCCTCTGGGTTATCACACAGTACTAAAAGGGCTCTACACATTAAATTAATTGCTGGTTCACTTAAAATTAATAATATATTTCCCTAGTACTTTAGTCAGCTTGCCAGAGGGTGTCATTCAATCAACAGTCCTGGCTGAATTTTTAATAATTTCATGATCTCTGAAGCATTAAATATAACGCATTGCAGGAGGTAAGATAAGCCCTCAAAGGCCCTTTTAGCTACTCATTATTAGGAAACAGATAAAGACTGGAATAGATTCTTCTCTCTGGTATATTGATGTAAATAAAGAATGAAACTTGAAATTACAAAAACAATGCAAAATCCAAATCAGTTTCAATGTTCTTTAAAACTGCACTGACAATTCTTAAATATATGGCAACATTTTCCTTTATGTTCCCTTTCCGTAGCCGATTCTTATATTTACTGCCTTTTTTTTTTTTTTTAACCTTTGTTGTCATAGTCTCAGCAATTTACAGGAATAGTTTGTAAAACATGAATACAGGCAGCAGGTAAAGGAGCTGGGCAGAGGAGGAAGAAAAGTTATAGATGAAGGGGAAAGAGCTCTGCCATTGTCAACCAGAGGGGGAAAAGTGTCTGAGATGCAATTAGTAAACACTGTGATTCCTTCTGAGCCTTTTGTGGGTTTAGGCAATTATCTATTGCTAATGAGAACTGCACAGAGAATTCAGATTAAATTTGGGGAGGATTTCAAGTTTTCAAAAGGTAGATTCATCCTGACAAGGATAAAAACTCCAAACATTGCAGAGTTCTTTCTCAAAGCAAATTCTGACAGGAATTTGTTTGTTTGGGTTTTTTTTTTTCCCCATTTTATATTCTCATTTAAAATCAAAAGTAATTTAAAAAAAAAATTAAAATATTGTACTTGAAAGAAAGCACTGCAGTATTATGAAGATACTCACTCCTCCCCTCATTGTTGTTTTTTTTTTCTCTATTCTTTGGGAAAATAAACATAATTAGATACATTAGATTGAAACAAAGGCATTTTCCAAGGCAAAATGGTCTGTCAACTTTTTCTTTGACCTAGTTTATTGCTACTGCAAGTGAAAGTGGAACACCTAGAATATTGCTGTCATGAAATCAGGCTGATATATTTTTCATTCCTAAGTGCAATACTCAAGAGGGCATTCTCATGTAGAACTGCTCTGGAGGGTAGAAGGAAGTCCACCACAGAAAAAGAGCAAGTAAAAGAAGGTGAACTGCTACATTTCAGACCTCTTGAGGCAGCAGGTAATATGGTAGCCAATATTTATTCTTAGGAAACCATCATAGTACATTAATGAACAGAGGCTGCTCATTGACCAGTGAGTTGCATCACTACTGCCCAGTGTTAGCTCCGCAGTGACTGATAGGAACAGAGCAAATTTGAATCACACTGCAAAATCTGTGATTGATGTGAACCACAAGGACTGTGCCTTTCCAGAGGAAAATTGAGCACACTTATATATGAAAAACGCAGGATACTAGATTTCAGAAGGAGCTTGTCTTTTAGGCTCTAGTGATGCTCTAGCAGTGCCAATGACTTCAGATACAAAACATTATATACTTGCAGCACACTGCAAGGTCAGAATCTTTGGGTGTCTTTCCACATAAAGTCTGAGCTTCGTACATAAGAACCACCAAGCTTTCCACAAGACATGAGAACAGCCTAATACAATTTTGGTAATGATTTTATAAATGCTCAACTGTATGTTTGAAGTTTGAGTATTAACCTTTCACGTTAAAAGGATAGGGGGAGGTGTACAGTCTGCATTTTACAGAAACTCATTTACATTACAGTGGTGTATTTTCTAAGCAGGGGAAAACAATTTTGCTCTAAAACGCAAAATCTAAAAAGACAAAGATAAATTACAGTCCAGAAAAGAAAAGCAACAAACAAATAATCTTAATGGTAATCACCAGTAGCTCTTGTTAATTACAGAGTCTCTTCCCTCCCCCTCTTTCTTTTTTTTCTTTTTTTTTTGTTAATTCAGTTAATGCAATAAATTATCTGTCTTTAACAGCTACTCCAAGTTACAATGCATTGCATTTATATCTCTCTTTCCCCAACATTCAGCTTCCTTTCTCTGTACAATTCCTTCATGATATAAATCCCCAGGATAGGTAAGAGATTTAGCCTGATCGACTTACTTATCGTACACTTCCAAGGTAGCAGGCATCTCCATCTATCATGTAAATCCCTAGCAGGTCTCAAAAACATTGCTTAGCTTCCACCTAATATAATAAACCTCTTCATTGCTGCCAGTCTGCATTGCCAAATCTGCCTAACCACTAACACCACCCAACAACTCCTAAGCTGTTCAGGGATCTGGCTCATCCTAAAGCTTCACAAATGGATTCTCACAATGGTCAGGAGAATATCCTGGAACTTGTCATTTGTCAGTCAAGACAGCAGAGCTAGTGCAATCTGGCAAGAGGGAGCCCGGCCTTATTGAACCTAAAAGCAGGCAGCTGGGAATACAGGGAAAATAGATAAGGATGAAGTTATCCCTAAATGGGAGGTCTTAAATAAGGATTCAGACCCCAATGTGGAGCAGAAGCTGGACCTGAGACCTTCCACATCCCACAGAGGAGCTCAAAACAAGCTATTCTCTGTAAGTAACGCAGTTCTCCCAAGTGCTCAATTATTTTGCATGAGTAATGATAGAGTAATTTGAGGTTACCTGGAACATGGTGACTGCCCTAATCACTGGATTATGGAATCAGCTTCTCTCTTGTGTAATGAATATTTAACAATAGCATTTTCTTTCCTTACAGAGCTGTCACAAGGAAAAAAATGGTTTAGATTTTTAAGTGTTCAGATACCAGGAAAATGAAAACATCTAATCAGCTATCCAACAGGCCTAAGGCATGAGAGGCCATAGAAAAGATGAATTTAGATGGCATTAGAGACTAATAAGATTGTATTTTCATTTGTATAGAACAACAAGTCACATCTGAAGTAGAAAAGGAGGGAGAGAAGAAACAAAGGACTAAAATATTAAAATACAGCAGAATGAAAGTTTCAGTAAGCAATTTGACAGGGATGAAAACTCTGGTGAGCAAACAAAATCCTTTTTTATGTTTTCAAGCTCTACACCATTAGCTGAACCTTTCATTGCCAACTTGCTCCGCTGACAAGTGCCTTGTTACGCTTGTGAGAGAATGTATTTTAAGAAAATGTCTAACTCTTCAGCTCAGCAGGCTGAAAGTTCAGAGGGTAGGAAACAATTTACCATGTGAATAAACTGCAAAATGCCTTTGAAAATTGCATTTTTAATTACAGTTGACATTTCTGAGCCTCCTGCTGATGGTATCTCTCTAAAAGAAAAAAATTGCAGAATTTGAGACAGAGAAAACACTATAGGAGACACTGTAAAACAGTTAACAAGCTACTACTAATAGAGGCATTGACTTCACATTGCCACTCAACACAGTTTTGTCTAAACACCTCTCATGCATTAATGAATGAACTTCGTCTCATATAAAGTCTCTAAATTTGCAAAGTAGCAATATTTTTGATTCATTGAGACGGTTCAGAAGCAATTTATAACTCTTCAGATCAGAGATTGAATTACTGTTTTATTCCACCACCTGTGATCCAAATCTCTGTCCTTTTGTGGTTCCTCCAGTGTCAGGGATGCACTCCTCAGGGCTGAATAATTTCAAGTAAGGGGAAGTTGCCTTATCATGCTTCCCTCTTGGAGCTCAAATATTAGGGAAAATGCTGGGGATGCAGGGGAAAGGGAATCAAAGGAATATAAGAGAAATTCTGTGAACCCCTGTCATTTGGGGCTGAGAGAACTGAAAGTCAGACACTGCAGTCTGAGCACAGAGGGTTGCAAATGTATCCAGGCAAGATACAACAACCTTAAACAGAAAGGCCAGCTGACTATGCAAATCACCTTCTCTTGGCTTTGTTTTTCAGCTATTGCACCAAACTGAGTGGTAGATTACAGGAAGCCTCCCATTCCTGAACAACCTACAGGAGAACCTGAGCTCTAACACTCAAAACTTTCGTATTTTTCCCCTTTGGCAAAGGGAGAAATTGCTACTCTTGAACACGAGAATTTTACCAGCTACCATGACTTCCCCTCCTTCACAGAGGAAGAGCCCTGAACATTAGAGAGACTATAGGACTTCAAATAAACATTTTCGTTCCAAGGGTCTAACATCCACTCAGTTTAACCTGGGAAAGTGCAAGGATTATCTCCCACATTGCTATGCCAACAAAATTACCCTATTGGCTACAAACATGCCAGTAAACTGAACCCTGCTATACAGTCCTCCTGGTCACTGAAACGCAATTATCTGTGCTGTTAAACTGTGAGAGTAGTGCCTTGTGCAGATTTGGCCTGTGCTAACTAATCCTTTCCTAAATGATGCCCAGTTATAGTTCAAAAGTTAAACACAAGCAACAACCATTCATAAGATGCAGTTTATATGTAGCTAATTGAATTTGGAAACTAGCAGAGTTTCCTTATGTGTAAGCAAAGCTTTCTGCACTGGTTGGGCTCATTATTCCATAACTTTCCCAGAATCACTGCACTCACTAGGGAAGATGTAGTGATGAAAGCTACAGTTACCATTGACTTCTTCGAGCACAGATATGCCTCAAAATCAAACCAGCTCCTTATGTGCCATGCTCACCTTGCTCTAGCCTGCTCTACCCAAAGTTTTCTTTGCTCTTAACTATAAAACTATCCTTCTAGTACTTCTAATTCTAACCATTAGAAGAAGCCAGCATATTCACACATTATTTCGATCCTTATCAAACTCAGCGTTAAAGAAAAAAAAACCACTTTTGACACAGATACAAGTTAGTAGGAGTGATTAAACAACATGAATATGAACAGGATAGAGCTATATGAATTGGATATGTTCCCAGATATTTGTACTAATGTGTTTGTAACCTCATCACCATCTACCTCCTCCAAATATAGATAATTAATTTATTTTGAAGGAGTTATAACTGACTGGGAATTGAGAAAATAACATATCTGATCTGCTAACAACTCACTCTAGTCCAGTCCTATGCCTCCACCAAAGAGCAGGACCACTTAAATGAGTGAGTACCTCCTGGCAAACAAATGTCAGATAAACTGTGCCTCCACATTGAGCTCACATGACCTTTAAGAGTTAGCAATTGGTATTGAACATGAAAATCAGATTTTAGAGCTTTTCCAGAAACTTACTTATCATTCATTATAACAGTTCAAGGTATTAACTGTAGCCTTGTAAATGACCAGTCTCAAAATCTTGAGTGCTAACAAATCATTTTTATGCTGAACAGATGAAAAGAAAGCTAAGACAGAAATTAAAATTTCAAATCAGCATATTTTTAAATGACCTATAACTCAAAAATATTTGACACTGTGCCTTTGAACTTTGCAGAAATATTTCCTTTCTTTCATAGGAAATTTGACAATTTTCTGGCCAGGTTAAGATGCCAGTTCAGTAAAGTATCAGTATTCAAAAAGGATGTAAGCATATGCTTAACTTGAAGCATGCACTTGAGTCTCTTTGACTTAATGATAGGATCTAAGCACATATTTACATTTAAGCACGTCTGAGTGCTTTCCTCCGTAGAGACAGATTTAAGCTTGTGCTTCAGTGCTTTCACTGTCTAATTTTCCAAGACAAAGCTATAGGTAAAAATAAAATAGTGTGTTAGAATACAGGCTGCTTGCCAGGTAAGTGCATATAGACAATCAGCCTCTGCAAAAAATTATATGCAAACATAAAGATGCACAGCTCATTAGTTAGGCACTGAGGGGGAGAAGGTCAATGAGCCTCTGAGCTGAGGTCCCAGCTCACAGAAATTACAACAGCTGGGTCTTTTAGCTGACTGAAAAAGTGATGGGAGAACTAATACTGGACTTACAGCCACCTTGTCTGAATATGAGGTTAAAGCAAGAAAGAAAATAACAGTAGATGGGTCTTTGGATTTGACTCAAGCCCATTACAGGATGGACATTGTATGGGGACAAATAGCCTTAGGCTATCAGTGGCTGCTGTTGCTCTGACTACTTTTGAAAAAAGTGCAGGATTGCAGCAATGGGACAAACAGGAGAGAGCGATGTCCGTAAAGAGATCAATGTAGTAGTTTTCTGTTTGATTGGTACTTTGAAATACTTCCAATAATGTCGAGTAACATATCTCCCTGCATCGGTGTAACCAAATTTTGTCATCTGAATCGTGTAAAAGTAACACATAAATTAACCTTAAGTAGATAAAGTGGATGAGAGAGCAAACTGCTGAGATAGGCTGATATAAGTATATGCTCTGAACCATCATAGCAATTCAGCTATGATGTTCTAGTTCTGCTAGTTATATATGTACGATGGGGAACAAAGATGCCTTAGACAAGTTTTAAAGTGGCTTTCATATCCTCGTGGCAGGGGGATTGGAACTAGATGATCTTAAGGTCCTTTTCAATCCTAACTATTCTATGATTCTATGATTCATTACAGAATCTGAAGGGAAACAGAAGCAACATCACTTGCTCCTCATAACTGAACCTCATCACCCTGATTAAAGGTGGAAGTAAATTACTGCTGGTCATGTACACTGACCATGTAAAAGACAGCTACATAAGGACAGAGCTGTTGTCCTTGACTTTTCTGAATCCAGGAGCCAAATACCAAGCTATTTGGTGTAAATGGACTTTTTATTGTTAATATTCTACCCTTCATTCATTATTGTTTGCAATAATTTTTTCTTATTTTCAGTATTTTCATAGTACTTATTCTGTAAGGGTCACTGAAAGAATTAATGGTTTTCTAGTAGAGGTAGAGGTATAGATAGATATAGGTATAAAATTTATGAGATCTCTTAAAGACATTTCCATGCCTAGCTCAGTTTTCTAAGTGTAATCTTATATAAATTCGAACTAGAAAGATGACTCTCCAGAGAATGCAATACAATAATCCTAAGGCTCGATTCGTTAACAAAGGCTGGATTGGAAAGAGTTGGGGAATAATACAAGAAAAATATAGTACAGTATTAAAAAAAAAAAAAAAGAAAAAAAGAGCATGCATGCTGAGTAACCTCAACTGAACAATTAAATGCATACCGAGAATTTTTCTCATAAGGTTATTATATAGTCTGTAGCACATCCTACTAGTACTAGGGAACATTTGCTTCTGAAAATAGATATTTTTGCTACCATGAATCATAGGTGAGCTGCAGGCCAATATCAGTATTTCAAATGAAACAAAAGTCATATCATAAATACAGAAAATGCCATGAAATAAAAGTATGTACTAAAGCTAAAATATATAAACCCCATTAAATATATATATTACTTTTTCTTTAAAACCTGTCATCTTTCATATCCATTAACAAATCAGACTGAGATACAATATGTAGCAATAACTGGCTAGTCTTGACTTAGTCCATTACTTGGCCATTTTCACAGCTACACAAAAATAACATACGCAGATTATTTAAAAGGATAACTGGATCATTAAAATGAACTAGTGACGACTGTTGATCTTATAACCACATTTTCATACTTAATTCAGTGTTCTAAGTGTGTCTGAGTCAACAGGGTAGCACATGAAAGACAGCAATGCAATAATTCTGTGAAAATATTCACTAAGGGAGGCTGCACCTGAAGGGGTTTCTCAATAACAAGCTATAGCTTAAAACCCAAAGTATATCCATGTAGTAATTTAAACTGAATTATGCAAGATATTTGATCACTGGACTTGACAGAGACCCATTTATTTTTATATCCATTGTGCCAGCACAGTTATGTCCTACATTGTTAATGCCAAGATTGTGAGAAGAAAAAGATGGCATTTTAGACATGATTCATGGATAAATTAGCCAACAGGGAAACATCAGAAACAAGATCACACCATTAATAGCTTTGGGTTTGAAGTTTCCAAGGCTTAAAGCCCTACTCTATGCAACCAACCGTCATCTCCCACTGCCACACACTGACAGCCCAGAATCTTCCCCAATACCAGAAGCATCCCAGCTGCAGCACTGTGCAGCTTTGTTCAGGTTTATTTGATTCCTGCAAAAGCAGTATGCACAATTTTTTAGTTTTCTAGGGTTGGGGATAACCGCATGTGCACAATGCTTTGAATTAAAAAAGAATGATCCCAGTTCTACCATGCTATGCCCTTACCTTCTCATGTATAGTTACGTTCCATGTTTGAAATACTCTTGTCACTTTTAGGACGACAATGTTGTTTACAGCCATTGCTGGATACAGACTGGAGGCACCACCCCGTAAGAGGGGAGAGTATTCAGACAACTTTAATAGCAGCAAAAGAGAAAGCCTTCTCTGCATAATTATTTCAGATGGAAATTTAAGCAACAGCTCTTGGGGAAGTTTCTCTTCTAACAAACCAGGGAGATAAAGATGACTAAACATCTAAGGGAAGCATCCAAATATCTCAAAATTAAGAAATAACCCCACTCCCCCAACCCCCACCGGAATCCCACCCCTATTTTTGTACATCAGCAAGTTTTTATTATGAACCTATTTTATAGGCAGGTGATGACAAAAATATAATAAAACACACGGCATTATAAGCTCTCCTTGCATGCTTGTAGGATGCACAGCTGTTCTTTAATCTTTCCATTAAAATATTTCCTTTGACAAATAGACACTTCAATACACCAGGTCTACACTACCATTAAATGAGCGATGGTCATATTAGGTCCAAACTGGAAGAGGAAGGGGTGTACTACCCACTAGATTTAGAAAAAGGAAATAGAATCTGAGCTGAACTAGACTAAAATTGACTCAACTAAACTAAACACAGGTAAATAAAAAACTTGATTTATAAATAAATAAAATACTCTTTCCACCTGTAACCAGATTTGTGTCTCCATTGTGTCTCTGAAAGGGTTTCTGCAGTTAAAAAGCCCAGGCATTTTAGGTAAATAACGGTCATATCACAATGAAACTTCTCGAGAGAGCAGGGAATGGAATGGAATGGAATGGAAAGGAATAGAACGGAATGGAATGGAATGAAATGGAACGGAATGGAATGCAATGGAATGGAACAGAACAGCTATGCTATGTCCTGCACATAGTTCTGCACGACAAGCTCTGACGAAGGCCTGAGGGGATATCTGCAGTGTGGGTCCCAAAGCGGGGCCAGCGCCAGGCATCGAGGCCTATGAACACCCTCTGGACCCTGGCACAAGTAGACCAGCACTTCTCATCTACTCTCCTTTCGAGACGTTTGGGATGCCACTGGAGAGAGAGCATTGGGCCAGATGGACTCCTGATGGAGCGTTTCTGTTCCCAGGCTCTTGTCTTTTGTTCTGTTTCTCCAAAAGAAACAACACCAACATTTTTAAGCACCAGGATTTGGGGGAGGAGTGGGGCTGGGTGTGGGGGGAATCACAAGGACATGAGCAGGTATTGCCCACATTAAAAAGATTTGCAACCGTGCAGTTCAGGAGCACATCCCGCTTCAGGCTGAGGGCTTGGTCTTTGAGCCTCACTGGCGTCACAGACGTGGTCTTTTGCTATCCTGTGGAAAGCCACAGAAACCGGATGAACACAGAAGAGTTTCAGAAAGCAGTTCACACCTGTTTTTTGCAAACCTGTTCAGATGCTCGAATCATCCCGAGACAATCGACATCTCTCGGCCCCATCAGAAGGCAGAGGCCTCCTTCCCACAGAGTGACAGAGCCCATGCCTGTGGTGGGACACAACTGCCCATTCAACCCCTTGCGCTAGTGCAGGGCTGGGAAGAAATGGCAGCCCGTATTTTCTCAGCATGTACTGTTTGGGAAAGAAGGAAGTAGGGAGAAAGAAATTGGAAGAGACCTTCAATGATCATCAAGTCCAGCTGCTCGACCTCTTTTGGGGCTGGCCAAAAGTTGAAGCATGTTAGTAACGGTGTTGTCCAAATGCTTCTGAAACACTGACGGGCATAGGGCATTGGGCACCTCTCTAGGAAGCCTCTTCCAGGTTTTGGCCACCCTCTAGGTAAAGAAATGCTTCCTAATGTTCACTCTAAATCTCCCCGGGCGCAGCTCCGAACCATTCCCTTACGTCCGATCAATGGATGCCAGCGAGAAGAAATCAGCACCTCCCGCTTCATTTCCCTTCCTTGAGAAGAGCCATAGTGGGAAATGGGGTCACCTCTCAGCCTCCTTTCCTCCAAACTAGACCTACCCAGTGTCCTCAGCCGCTCCTCACAGCACAGGCCTTCCAGCCCTGTCAGCAGCTTTGTTGCTCTCCACTGGATGCATTCGAGGACCTTCGTGTTCTTCTTAAATGGGGGTGACCCCTTCTTTTCCAGTTAATCACGTTCAGTCTACAAACCGGTTACAACCTTAGTGTATTGTATTTATAACTGTGATTTTGTTCTCTGAATGCTTCCTCTTTTGGCTATCTCTTAAATGATGGGGCCAAGAACTGCACCCAGTACTCAAGGAGAGCCTGCACCAGCGCTGATTCCAGCAGGAAAATCACCTCTTCTAAGCGGCAGGTCATGCTGGGTGTGATGCACCCCAGGATGTGGTTTGCGCTCTTGGCTGCCAGGGAACATTGCTGGCTCACACTGAGGCCGCTGCCACGCAGCACGTCCAGATCCCTCTCTGCAGGGCTGCTCTCCAGCCACCTCTCTCCCAATTTACACTTGGGGCTGGCATTCCTCCATGCCTGGGTGCAGAATTCAACATCTGCTCTTGTTCAGTTTCATGCCATGTTTCAGTTTCAGTTTCAGCTTCATTTTTCATGTTGATTGCCCAACACTCCAGTCTGTCTAGATCCCTCTGCTAGACCTCCTGTCCATCAAGAGAGTCAACAGCACCTCTCGGCTTAACATCGTCAGCAAACTTGCCAATGATGCAATCAAGTGCTATATCCAGATCATTGCTAAGGAGTTTGTCCAGACTGGACTTGGTATAAATGCCTTCATTGATACAGTCCGAAGACAGGGATTAATTTCCAGGTTCACTCAGCAGCGGTTCCCAGTTTGTCGCATGGGTAGGGACATCCCGTTGTACTAAGTGCCATCTCTTTCCAGCTAATTGCATTAATGCTTCCCAGGGTAGTAATTAAGGTTATGTAAGAGGGTTCTCTGTATTTTAAAATCAATATTCATAGAAACACAGAATAAAATAGTTTTGGTTGGAAGGAACCTTTAAATGTCATTTAGCCCAAACTCCCTGTAGTGAGTAGTGACATCTTCAACTATATCTAGTCACTCAAGTCCCTGTCCAACCTGACTTTCACTTTTTCCAAGAATGGGGCATCTACCATCTCTCTGGGCTACCTGTTTCACCTCCTTTTTTGTAAAATATTTCTTCCTAGTCTGAATCTTCCTCTTTTTGTTTAAAATCTTTATTCATTGTCCTATTGCAGCAGGGCCTGTAAATTGTCCTGCTTAACAGAATAATAGCCTAACATGGTGAGAGCTTTGCTTTTTGTAGCAATTAGTTAAGAAGGGTGCTTTGGTGCACCTAATAAGCACGACAATTCTGTGAAGTTGATAACCTCAGAAATATAAGGTCTCTTGAGTTAACATTTATAAATGTAAATGGGATGTTTTAACAGCAGTGCATAAAGCGTTGATGGATTATATGCTGTATCAAGTGATGCTGTGCCTCTTCAATCTATCGCCATAAAGGCAAATTATTGCTGCAGGAGCACAGAAGCACTTAATTGTTTCAGGTGGCATCATATGCCTGGTGTGTCAAAACAGCAGTAATAATGTATCAGAGAGAGAGAAGAATACAGTGCCAAGAGAAAGCTGAAATTCAGAGAGGGAGGAGAAACTACTATTTTTGAAACTTATCAATGCCAACAGTACGATGTAGAGTTAAAATGAAAAGTCAAGCAAGGCAGTGAAGCTGTGTTTTGGAAAGAAATCTGAGCTATAAGAGCCTCTGGAGTTAAATTTGCATAAAAATCTTCATCATAGCCTAGCAAACACATTTAATTGATCACAACATGAAAAATGTGCCTGTCTGTATGCTGAAACTTTTTATGCTTTGTCTGTGCTCTGTTTGGGCTTATTTTGCAAAAGTCTGCAGGATTTGTAAAGTAGTTCTTCCAAACTGCTAAGCAAGGTTAAAGCCTCAGATGGAATACTCTGTTTGTTTTAGACACTGCACTTTGAGGAAGATACGGATCAAGTGTAAAGAGTCCCAGGGAGATCAAAGAGAATAATCAGAGGTTTAGAATGTGTAGAATCACTATAAAATGTGAAATAGCTAGGGATAGATCGAGAAGCCCAGGCATCAGGATGGAACAGAGGGCATGGTTTTGAATGGGGAGCTGAATTTATTGACAGTTTGGAATGCATTTAAAACTGCTGCCAGCAAGCAGCAAAAGGAAATAAATCAGCTTATCTATAACCTATGTACAAGGACTAATTAAATTAACATCATCAAGGAAGTTTCACATTAGACAAATAGAAATTTCTTATGTCAACGACATAAAGACACTGACACTTAGTATTTTGGGAGGGTTTAGAATATCCACCACTGTAGACAGAGCAATATTGGTTGGAGCAATGTTGAATAGTAGGTGGTCCTTTGTCGAGGGGGAAGAAGGGTAAGACAGACTGTTGACCTGTTCCTCCAGCCCATTTCAGTCCCTCTGCATGATATTCCTTCCCTTAAGCATGTGCTTCTTCCTCCAAATGAGTATCATATGCAAATGTGACAACAATGCAATCCACTACCTCCTCTGAGGACAGACCTCTGTGGCACTCCACTTCTAGCTGATCTTCATAGAGTACCAGCCATTAACCACTATCCTCTGAGCCTGATTGTCCAACTACATTTTTATTGATCAGGTTGTTCACCTGCCCATGTCATAATGTCCTAACTTGTCTACTGTCCCTAAATCACCCTAAATCATACATTCAGTAACAAACCCACATTTTCTTTGTTTGATTTGCAAAAGCTTTTGTTGCTACTGATGCCCTCAATTTCTTTTTTTTCGTTAGTGAGGAATAAAATTCTAACCATTTGGAAATTTGGCTCAGTGAGTGGCACAGGATCCTAAATATGGATACGTGCCAGATGAAAGGATATGTTGTAGTTGGATTCATTGAGAAAAGATATTCAAAATAAAAGTATGTCTGTTCCTTAAACTGTATTCATAATGAGACTACATCTGTTGCCATCATTTAATTGCTGCAAGCAATAAATTTTCCTCTCTTAAAACTTTATGAGAGTAATTACAGATTTTCATGAACCCATTAGTCTTACATAGGTAAGAAAAAAACATGTTTTCTGCTAAATCTCACACAGCTGGAAAACTGTTGTGAGCATATTCTTTTTTATTAAAAACTTATCCAGAGACAGAAATGACTGAGAAAAGGTATTTTCTGTCAACTTACATTTTTTGGTCTCAGCTTCTAGAGCTGAGTGAAAATGTACTAGAAACACATGAACAGATAGAAAAATCAAGTTATGACAAATAAGACTTCCTGCCAAAATTTGACATTTCAACTGAGTTTACAGTCATGTTTTTGTTCATCAGCATTATTGGGTTGGTATTTCCTCCTCGTCCTTTCTTTTCTTAATGCCCCTTTCTTCCCCCTCCCTAAGTTAGTACTAGGTCTCAATTCAGAGTGAAAAGCAATATCTAGTCAATTTTCAAGAAAAAAAAATAAAAGATTTTATTCCTTCTTATTCCTTCTACTTCACTTCCCTGCGTTTAGCAACTATTGCTTTCCAGTCTGTTGCTATTTTACTTTATTTTTCATTTATATACAAACTAGTAGCTTTCTATTCATCTTCAAAATTGCTGTAGAATCATAGAATAATAGAATAATTAGGTTGGAAAGGACCATAAGGTTCTCTAGTTCCAACCACCCTGCCATGGGCAGGGACATCTTGCACTAGACCATGTCATTCAAGGTTCTGTCCAACCTGGCCTTGAACACCGTCAGGGACAGAGCATCTACAACTTCCCTGGGCAACACATTCCAGTGCCTCACCACTCTCACAGTAAAGAACTTCTTCCTTATATGCAGTCTAAACATCCCCTGTTTAAGTTTGAACCCGTTACCCCTTGTCCTGTCACTACAGTCCCTAATGAATAGTCCAACCCCAGCATTCCTATAGCCCCCCTTCAGATACTGGAAGGCTGCTATGAGGTCTCCATGCAGCCTTCTCTTCTCCAGGCTGAACAGCC